>PITA01006214.1:0-102341 GCA_004023965.1 Spilogale gracilis
AAAAAAAAAAAAAAACACCTAGGGTAAGGGTGCCTGGGTGGCTCAGTCATTAAGTGTCTGCCTTCAGCTCAGGTCATAATCCCAGGGTCCTAAGATTGAGCCCCGCATAGGGCACCCTCCTCAGCAGAAAGCTTGCTTCTCCTTCTCCCCCTGCTTATGTTCCTTCTCTGGCTGTCTCTCTGTCAAATAAATAAATAAAATCCTTTAAAAAAAAAACACACCTAAGATAGTATAGAGAACAAGAGCATATTAAATGGAATGAGGAAGGGTCAAAAGACAAAGATGGAAGAGAACAGTCCTGAAAGATAAGACCAACACTGACACTTTGAATACTTCACAGTTTTGTCCAAAGCTGCCCTTGGGTCTGTAGCTATGTCCTCTGGATTTGGGTGACCTGTAGATCAATGACTTCAAAGATGCCTAATATGTATCATAGCCTATGCAAAAACCCTCTAAGGAGTTAGAATTCTTGGTCACTAGTCCTCTCTCTCTCTGAATCTCTTTAGAAATGAGGAACTAAGATATCAGTTTGCAAAGAGCACTGCACCAAGGATGAGGAAAAGCTGGCCTTGCAGTCCTAGCTTTCCCATTTACTACCTCAGGACCCACGGATAAGTTGCTTAACCTCTTTGAGTCTCAATTTATTTAGTGTCAAACATGGGAACACAAACCCCTATTTACCAGGCTACCATGAATCTCAATGAGATAAGGGTATAGAAGTGATCAACAGATACTTTATCTCATCTCTTCTGAACATGAATCCCACCCATGTCAAATGGTAGAAGGATGATTTGTTTTATCTCTCCCAGCACTAAAATCTGTAATTAAATAACGCACATTGAGAGACCACTGTACGTTATGAAGTACTGTATAACATAAGCAAGATTTTACATTGCTAGTGTTGCTTTGTTAATTGTGGTTATGAATCTTGAAATGATTATTATTGGGGGCCAGAAAATTAAAATTCTGCATTTAAAATGTTAATGAACATTAGTGAAAAAATGCAGCTGTCTAGTTCATCGGCAATATATGTCACTTCCAGTATCTAGCCCACCTTTATTGAAGAGAAAGGAGAAAACCAAAGCAGAGAAAGGTTTAGCAGTGCCCTGGGAAGGAGAGTGAATGGAGACTTAGCAGGTTGGGACCTAGTCTTTGCTCTGTAGTCCCTGATTCTCAGATAATGGGGAAATCTCATGGCTGCTTTGCTGAAACAAGGTGATGATGAGATCACAATAGAGCATCACCCTCATACGGTGGTTGTCAATATTGGGTGAACTTCTACCTCGATTGAAAAGTCAGCCCAAACACCCCTTATTTTATATAAGTTTGGTTCCTTCTTCTCTGTATTCCCACAGCATTCTTATCTCTGCTTGTGCAGCCATCACACTAGATTTACTGCACTCATCCACCCATCCACTCATCCATCCATCCATCCATCCACTCATCATTTAATAAATATCTACTTCATGTCTTTCATGGGCTGGGCACTGTGCTATATACTGTCATTAAATAGTTCATTCCCCTAATTCCTCCACTAGGCTGAGACTTTTCTGACCTTTTTTTATTTATGGCTACATGCTTGGAGCTTAGCCCAAGGCCTTGTACATAATAGATGCTCAGGAGATGGTACAGGTGGTGATTAAGAACACGGCAAGTCCTGTACATGTTGCTTAAGCCTTAAGCCTCATTTTCTTCATCCGTTATAGTAATACCTACCTCTATGATTCCTGTAAGGACAAAAATGATGTAGTCACATGAAACACTTAGAAAGATACCTAGGATCTCATAAGTGCTATATAAATGATACCATGGGATCCTAGTGAGAACACAAGTCCAGAGTGTGTAAGAATGACAGAATCATGAGACCAAAAGCCCCAAGCAATCATACTTCCTTTAATATCTTAACAATGCCTTGTGTACCCTTCTGCCCTCCCTCCCTCTCTTCCTCCTTCCTTTCTTTGTTTCTTTCTCTCCCTTCTTAAATTTCAGTGTTGCAAATCATGGTGGTCAGATTGTCCAAACGAGTGAGACACTGAGAAAAGTGATCTGTTCAAAAAAGTAATCTGTTCCCTAAACACAGGATTGAAAGTGTCCTGGGTGACCAGATACGGTAGCTATGGGCAGAGCTATGGCTGGAAGCCTTGCCTATTTTTCTGATTCTTGTCTCTTTGGTCGACTTTCAAGTGCTACAGGGAGAAAAATACAAATACATAGGCACACATGCATTCATGTACACATGCATATGTGTGTGCGTGCAAGAATGTATGACACTTTTGACTGAGCTCTTCCTACATATCAGGCATTTACATATATTAATTAATTCTCAAAAATGCTGTATAAATTAGGTTTGTCTCGATGAAAATTTTCAGAAATCCTATTCAAACAACTCAGTGCAAAAAAGAGAAATTATTGACTTATAGAACCAAAAAACATAGGGCTATGGCAGGACGGAGGGATTTAAATCTATCATTCTCCATCTCCCTTCTCTGATTGTCTTTGTCAGGTTCATGCTTAGTTAGGCAGGCTTTCTTCAAGGCTTCCAGTGGCTTCAGGTATAATTCCTGTCATCTCAATTACTCTAGCACCCAGAGATCACTTTCCCCAGTAATTCCCTAAAATATATTTAGCAGGAGTTTCATTGTCTCAGGCTATGTCACTTGAAATAGCTCCCATGGCCAAGGGTTGTGGTGTTCTGAAAGTGCAGGTGCACCCTCTCCAGAAAGCCTGAGATGGGGACATCCCCTAAACCCAGAGGTCTTAAGGGCAGAAAGAGTGCTCCTCCCAGGATAATTAAAGGTCACCAAAAGAATAGAAATGGATGCCCAGGTTGGTGAAGATAAGAAATGTCTGTGGCAGCACTCCAAGAGATAGGATTTTTTAACAGATGAAGAACTTGAGAGTTTAAGAGATTAACTGACATGCTCAAGGTCACAGAGCTGGCCAATTTTGGAGCCAGGATTGGAGTTGGCATCTGCCAAGTTCAGGGCTTCTACTTTTACCCAGAGCTATGAGGCATAAACTATAGGTTGACACTGAGTAGAACAGTTAAATATGGCATGACCTCTAGATTGAGAAACAACTCATTGTTTTGTTGTTTTTAGAGACAATATGAAATGAGTCTCCCTTCCTTCACTATGTTAGATTCATCTTTTTCTCATTTCTTCCTTCTGGACAGATAATGGCTCTTCCTATCCATACTTCATGACAGGCATAGCCTCTATGTAAATAAGTTCGTATTAGTAAATTTGGGGGCATATTTATCTGCCTCTAGCTTAGAGAAAAAGGAATCAAGAAATTCTCAGCAATGTCAGCCTTGTCAAACTGAAATGTGTGGAAATCTGTGTGTGGCAGCCGGGGGGGTCCATTGTGGGGATAGATTTATTTTTTTAATTTATTTCTACATTTTTGTTAAGGTCAGTATATTCATTTCACAGTAGGGAAGGATGAATTTTGACATTTTTATAAGGGTGATTGATTGGTTTGTGTCCATTTGTGAAACTCAACATGGCAAGAGGCCATGGCTAATGGAAGAGAAAAGGAAAAAAAAAAAAAAAACCAACAAAAACAACTATTTTTGTCAGAAGTCTGCCTATCACCATTTTGGAAGCTGTCCATAAATGTTGGACACAGACACAGATCTGAGCAGAAGATAGAAAAGTGTTCCACACACATTAATTAAGGTACAAAGGGAAAGTTAATGACAAGGATTTCATTTGACATATGCATCCCAGTCATCTTGAGATAGAGTTCTCCATCTTCCCTATACCCTACTCCCTGCTGATAAACTTTCTGTTTTGCTCAAAAGGAAAACACTTCAGAGGAGTGAAATCCTCAAAGAAGGGCAACATGCTAGACCCTCTGCCTAGAGCTCTCTTGCCCACAATTCACAGTCTCCATTTAAATTCAGTTTACATGGAGATCCTTTTGGGGGCTGGGGGCAGCAGGACGCTACTTAAGCTCCCAGACTAATTCTGTATACCCTGACCTTTGGCTTTTATATGATGGTAATCAGAGCACTCATAACTACTCGATGGTTGTCTTCCTAGCTGGCCTCTAAGTCTGATGAGGCTCAATGGCACGTGTATCTGCTCATCATTGTATCTAATGTGTTGAGAATAGGGCATAATAGCTATAGAAGACATTACCTAATATTTGTTGAATGAGTGATTGAATTTCAGTGCCTGCCTTTGGAGCTGTAGCATAGAACCATGCTTTCATTTTGAGAAGATGTGCCCTGGTTGATATTACTCAACCACACTCTGGTGCCATGGTGAGGAAACAGACTCATTAAATAGACATGAGTTTTTGAGAGTCCATAGAACTATGAGCAAACCATAGTATGAGTGCTTCTTATTTGGTTAGGTTATTGCTAAAGAATAAGTAGAAGGAAGGAGGTTAGGGTAGAATGTTGTTATGTTACAGCTCTGAGCACTGAATCTTCTCATCAGGGATGAGAGCAAGCTGCATCTCAGTTAATGTGCTTATAGATTATTGATAGGAAGTCATGAACATTACACTGGAAAACATTTCTCTATGCAAACAGAATATAGTTACTTGGTAATTCACCACTTCTGTGATGACCTCACTGAGTGTTTAATCACAGGGAAACCTGCTGACTCCAGGACTGCTGATCCTTAAGAAGTCATGTGCACTGGGCTTTGTTTCAGAGCATTTGAAGTCAGAAGACCTCTGTGTGGATGTCAGTGCTAGTCATCCCAAAGTCCTAAAGCCGACCATTCTATTGGTGATGGTCCCAGGTTTGGGCACTCCATGATTTCAGTTACATTCTCACAAGACCAGTAGGTGGAAATCACTTGATTCTGTTAGCTCCACAGGCAGTTCCTGAAATAGTTAATAAATGACATTGTCCAGGGGTTCACTGGGGTCAGTGATGCCTAGAAGAGTAGTCTCAAATGTTGCATTTCCTGCATTGGGATTTACCTTGCATAAAGGAATGAAGTTATTAACTTATGGATGTCTCCTGCCTGTTGCCTTATTTTCCCCAAAAGAAATTCTGGTTTTGTGAATCAGTTTTATTCCTTCCTTTATTCTCAAAATGCCCAGAGTGATTCTTTGGCCTTCCATGCTGCAAAATATGAAAGGTAGGGTAGAGTAGAAAACACCTAATCCAGGAGGTGGTTTATGGTAGCAAAACAGGCCTGATCAAAGTGTTCTCCTCAGAGGCTGGGAATTGAGTGAAGGGAAAAGAGTATGATGACTAGGGAGCATATTCATGCATTCACACGTACCTTCTAGGGTGGGATGGAGGTGCAAAGAGAGATGAAAAGGTGTGAGGAGAAAATGAGTTAGAAATTCCCAGAAATTGTCAGATATTGGAAAAGTGGTGACTAAGTCCACTTATAACAGCTTCCATGAATTATGAACAGCAGTCTACTTTACAATTTTCCAGAGACATGAAGATGACTGGAAATTCTTTTCCCATCATCCTTTTTAGCTTTGAGCTCTGCATGCAGGTCAGGGCAAGCCCATTGACTGGGCCTAAAGCATTCCTAAAGCCTCCCACTTGTGTCAGCAGAATCGATGGGCTTCCTCCATGCCTCGTTTCAGGACCTTTTGGTGGATTCTTGCCCATATTTCAACACTCTCTGATCCATATCCTTCCTTCTAGCTCCTCACACTTTAACCAACCTGGGATTCGCTTCTAGACTAATTTGAATGCAAAACATACAATGGTGTGAACCCTCTCTTATTTTTCCTAATGAGTATAAGTAAGAACATGAAATCAAGACTTGTCACTCAGCACACTGCTGCTGGCTGGCCAAGAGATCTGTATCTGAGCTGACCCTTGGAGTTGGCTTGACAAAGTACACGGATTTCATACTTGATATCTGCTTCAAATGAACATCATGGATTTGCCCCAATAACCCTTTCCCTGTGGCCTTCCTGAGCATAACCTAAACTTCTGGGACTATGTGTTATTACTCCATCCTAAACCATCACTTAGAAAGAAGTGTATTCCCAGTGCACAGCATGCTTTGTGCCCTTTTCTAAATGTGCCCTTTTCAAAATTCAAAGGGTAGTTAGTCATGCATATATTTTTCAAAGGTTTAGCCAGCCCCATTCCTGTCTTCTTCAATAGCACAACCCCCTCCTTCTCCAATTTCTGTTTATTTCTCACTTCACTTTTCATCTATAAACACGGATTCTACCATTCTACCTTCTGCCCAGAAGCACTGCCATAGCCAAAGAGGGAGAGCATACCAGTTGAGAAGCTTCTCTTTCCAAGGTTCAGCCACTGACACTGTATTTGACACACAGTAGGTGTCCAGTATATCATTATGGAATGAACAGTTCTGCTTCAAAGATCCCTTGAGCCCATGTCTCTCACTGTATCAGGTGGAATGAAGAGATAAGTTATTTAATTAACCTACTTAAAGGTTGCTCAGCAGTATTGCATAGGGTTTCATTCATTCAAACAATGCAATCTGCCTAGGCTCCAGGCAACCTTTGGGGCCATAGGCTTATTATCTTCATACCTCTTTCAGATGGATAAAGAACTTGCATTCGGGTAAGTAGGTCAAAAGCTGTGGTTTAGATCCAGCTCTATCACATTATACTTGTGTGACTTTAGGAAAGTGATCCAACCTCACAGACTCTTATCTTGCCCATCTGAGAAGTGGGAATAATAATGCCTTCCTCACAGACTTATAATGAGGATAGAAAGCATGGCACATGGTGGATAGTCAATAAATGGGCCCTGCTAGTATTGACTGATTCACTGAAGACTGTTCTGGAAAATTAGGAGTTTTGAGTAGCTAAGTTAGCATAGATTCATGAGAGAGAGAGAGAGAGAGAACCAAAACTTTATTTTTACCCTAGGAATGTTGCTCCTACCTCCCTCTGCAACCCATCAATTCTGTTTTGAAACAGTTTCACTGCTGGAAATTCAGAATCACCTTACTCAGGCAGGGGCTAATTTCCTCTGTAGAAAATAACTTCTCATAATCCTCTGCAGAATAGCTCCTTGTAGTTTTGAAGGCCATTAGTTGACATAAAGCCTCCACAAAGTAAAATTTTCATTTTGCTCAATGTGTTTGCTGTTTTCCTAGGCATAATGGAAATAGGTCTATGGTCCCGAGTCCTGCATCCTGGGCCATTCCCCGTAAAGGAAAACTATCACCTAATTAGCACCTGTGTGCTGGCCTGTGGAAGGGATGCTGGGATGTTTTTTTGCTGCTTTCATCCCTTTGGCAAACGTCTCTGGAAGGCTAGTCGTAAATGCTAATGAAATCACAATTTCTGTTGGAAGATGCAGTCCCAGAACATTTGAAAGCTCAAACGTTGTCTTTGCTGCGTGATGCATTGTCATGTATATTAATATGCTTTTGAAACCTGCTTTTTATTTAATTGAAAATCTATTTAAAGGGCATTTGTTCAAAAGTAAGGCATTGTCTATGACGTTTCTCAAGTTTTCCATCAATCAGCAGGGGCAACGCATCCTAATCGCTGGTGTGGGTAGTAATTCATTGTCTTTATCCTTGGAGTTTCAGAGTGCTTTGGTAATAAGAACTACAAAAATACATAAATCCATAGGTTGATTTGATGCAAACTGTCAGTCTCTCAAGAGGGATATAAATATGAATACCTAAAACAATCTGATACAACAATTTCAAGTGATATGCTTTCTCAGAGCTGTGGCTTTGATCATATGGAGTGCCCACCAAAACCAGAAAACAGAAAACCACAAATGAGCAAGATAAGAACTCTCCCACTTCACATTTAATATTCGTTTCCCCGGTGAAGGAGTCAATCTATTTTCTGACCCCTAGCAAAAAAGTCGAGGGCTCAGGCTTAGAAATCACACACATACACATCCTAAGACTCTATTTGAGGCCAAGGAGAAAAGAAGAAAAAAATATACCCTCATTCGTAAATGACTAGAACATCGGCTGGACATTCTCTGAAGAGTGAATTGGTCTGAGTTCCCTCTCTAACATTTTAAATTCCAGCTTCCTGGTCTATTTGAATTTTGTTGTTCTTGTGTCTCCTACATAGACCCATCCCCTCACTTTATCTGTGAGTACACACTGGTGTCTGATGCTTCACTACAGAATTTCAGGTCTTGACAGTGTTTCCCATCACAGTGTGAGAATTTTCTATTTTCCCAGGCCCTTGAGATCAGCCCTGTCTTTTGTGAGAAGCAGGCTTTTAAAAGACAGCTCAAGTGGATAAGAGCGGCGGCCGGCTCGTCAAGGAGGGGCCCCGCATGGTCTGCCCACCGCGGCATTAGCCCTGCTCTAGCTCAGCTCGGGAATAGGCGGTTTTGAGGGGTTTGGCTTAAGCCTATGGAAATAAAGACTTTTCAATTATATCTTTTCCTGGGATGGGCCAGAGTTACCATTTGGTGAGCACCAGAGGCCCCCAGCCGAGAGGAAAACGACAAAACTTACTGTAATTGAGCAGCGGAGTCCCACAGCACATTTCCAACAAGGCCAGACAAATGCAGCCCTTCCTTTCTTGGCCCTCTGCTATTTCCTTGGTTTATTTATGTATTCAATAACACCATGAACAGCAACTTGAACTCTTCTCTTCTTGAGACTTTGGTGCCGGCAGTACACTTCCGAGCAAGACATGTATCAGTCAACAAGATTGTTGTCCAGGTTAAGTAAGGAGAATGTTGTCATGTGTGTAATAACAAGGGAAAACAATTATGCAAAATCAATATCGCCTTAAATACAAATTACTCTAATTAGGTTGAGACAATGGAGGGACTGATCTGTGAAGAAGTGAACTGGCTTATTGCGATGATTATTTATCCTTTCAAAAATAATCTTTCATTAGGTGAGTCAAAGACATTTTGGAAGTCCTTTCTCGTATCCCAGAGTTGACTTCCCTTTACTCCTCTGCTCTTTGGGCTATTGCTGAAGGACTAATATATCATAAGAAGATTATTAAGGGTGGCCTAGGAATTGGAAGCTGGCATTAATATGAGCTCAGAGTGTCCCTTTCAGTCAGCTGTGAGATAGCAGGGAGGATGTGAGGACGAGGGCTTTTATTGTGTGCCTTTGTGGGAAACCATGCAATGGCAGGAACATTAGTATTATTTTTGGCTTAGGTTGCGGTAAAATTAATCTTCATTTCATTGTGCTGAAGAGAGCAAGCAAGCACAAAGGCCTCTATCAGAAGCATTACTTTCTGTACGATAACACTTTGGAATAAAACCTTCGTTTTGGTGGGGACAGATTTCTGCATATAGAGATTTTTGAGTTTTTGCCCTGATTAAGAAGCAATACAATATACGTGATCATAAAATGCAAAAAGAAACTCAGAGGCAGCCATCACTCCCTACTCTCACTTGTGAAGAAAAACGCGATGAATATGATATTAATGTCAACGCCTGTATTTCAGCAACGTTTGTAACTCTCTTCTCCAACGGAAACCACAAATGTGCTTTGAACTGAAGATTAAAACATTTCAACATTTAAAGTTCTCCAAAATCTAAAAGGAAATAATGCACGATAGCTCCTTGTTGTCATGGTTTGGCTAAAGGAAAGAAGTGTTGGCCTTACTGTAGCCAAGGAAGCAGAAGAGGCTCCAGCCTGGCTATTAAGAGTGCCAGGTGTTTGATCTTGGTCCTGAATAGCATAAGATGAACAAGAAAGGGAGAGGGCACTGGAAGAAGGCTAAATGCTGTAGGCACATATTTACACTTGAATGTGGATATGGTAGGTGCTTCTGAAATGGCCTCTAATTATCTCTGCCTCCTGGTTTTCTGCCCTTGTGTAATCTCCTCCCCTCAGAGCAATGACTCAATTCTAATGAATAGTATATGGCAGAAAGGATGGGATGGTACTTCCAAGATTAGTTTACAAAGAGCTGGTGACTTCTGTCCCACTTGCACTCTCTCTGATACTGCCTGCTTGTTTGCTCTGAGGAAGCCAGCTGCCATCTTGGGAGCTAATCTATGGAGAAGCTCAAGTGGCAAGGCTCTGAGGCTGGCCTCCAGTCAACAGCCAATGGAACAGAAGCCCTCAGTCCAACAACCAGCAAGGAACTGAATCCTGCCAACAACAATGTGACGGAGCTTGGAAGCAGTTCTTTTCCCAGTAGAACCTCGAGATGACTACAACTCAGGCTGACACTTTGATTACTGCCTGTGAGACATCCCGAGCCAGTGGACCCAGCTAAGCTGCACCTGGATTCCTGACTCACAGACA
This sequence comes from Spilogale gracilis, assembly GCA_004023965.1. NCBI lineage: Eukaryota > Metazoa > Chordata > Mammalia > Carnivora > Mephitidae > Spilogale > Spilogale gracilis. Next base: position 10,179 of record PITA01006214.1, read on the forward strand.
CTGAGATAATGCATGTTGTTCTAGGCACTAAGTTTTGGGGTAATTTTTTTACACAGCTATCTATAATGAATAAATTGGAGAGCTGAAAATTCCATCAAATCAGGCATCACAAGGCTTGCTATTGCGCTTTTAAACACCTAAAAGCACACAATGACAATCTTGTTTATGGCTGGGCACCCCTTTTTCTGGCTAGGGTCTGGTTCTGGTCACTGTGGTACTGTATCTGGTCCCTGGAACCTTCTGGATCTTTTTGATCACCAATAGAACCAATGATCATATGGGTTGTGATGATGAAAAAAGTTACTCAGTTGGGAAAGCATCCTATTTCCAAAGTTCTCAAGAATTTGACTGCAGTTCCACAGTAGTAAAAGTATTAGGCCAAATCCAGAATTCCAACTTAACAATTGAAAACCTCCTGTATTTTCTCCTTGACAGCCTATCAAATGGAAGGCACCATGTCAGGTCTCTGAGGAATACCAAAATAAATAAAATAGTCCCTGCCCTCTATGAATGTCTAGTGTAATTAAAGAGAGAGACATATCCGTAAAGAATTCTAATATGAAGTTTGAGCAACATCTGAGTGAAGTAATCTCTGGCTACATCTAATTAAATGGCTAAGAGAAAGATAAAGTTGGGGAAATTATTTTCTATGGGACTCTGATAACTTTGGGACAACCAGAAGAGGTGCTTTTTGTCAATAGGATTTAATTTTTCTGGGGGAAGTTTGAGGGGACTCAAACTTAAGATATCGGTATACCTCTGACATGGTGTGTCTTGAACCACACTATCATGCAATGATCATCATGTAACTTCAGAAAAACTGATTAAATGCCAAAGCTCAGGATGACTTCTGAGTGTAAACTGGGATTAAGCTCAATAAATATTAGAGAAGATTCATAAACTTTAAAAGCTATAATCCCATTATATAGTGAGTATAACGAGATGGGAAATAGAATGGCAGTTAAATATTGCCCAGGATATAGTATGATCTTGGAGCTAACTTAATTAATGTCCTATTTCTCCCACTTTTAGCAACTTGTGAAAGCAACAAGTAAAATGTCATTGGCTCTAGTTCCTGGAGCATAAAGAAACAGAGGTAAACGTCACCGGAGCCCAACTTTCCTGATATTATCTTGTTTTCCTTCTCAAGGTGGCAGTCAGGCCTGTCATGGAAAATGGCTGTGGCTATAAATCCCCACAGGTTAACGAGATAAAAAGATGGAAAATAGAAGAGCAAGGGTTTAATTTCTGTCCCCTGTGGTCAGATCATGTGCCCACTCCTTCTTTAATCCTAAAATAGAAAATACTGATAGTATTTGTAGGATCAGGAGATGCTGATTAGATCTCATTTGCTAGATGGTAGGTTTGTTTTGTGTCACATTGTCATGCATATACCTCAGACCCTTTTCCACTTTCCCATTTCACTCTGTGAATGGAGATTGGGTTGAAGAGGGCTTTGAGCCAAGACCTGCCACAAGGGATCTCCACTGTCTTGCCAGCACTCTTTCTCCTCATTACCTATTTGGAAGTTCTACTGAGACTTAGTTGAGAGAGGCCCTTCTTAGGCCCAAGGACTAATCTATAAGCTTCAACTAAGTATTACCATAGTTCTGAATTGGGGAATAATGCTTTGGCTCAATTGATGACTAACACCTTCTTTTCTTTTGGCTCTTGGTCCCTATGCATGTATGTATGTGTATTCCTTCAGAATTTCAAATCTGCTGTCATGAAGATGTGCAGTGCTATGGAGCCTTAGGGAACAAGGAAATTAATTTTGACAAAGTTTAGAAAGACTTCATAGGGATATGAGGTGATTCTCGAAGAACTAGTATTTGGTTAAGTAGATATGAAGGGTCAGGGCATTCCAACCTGTTTCAACTTTAGCAGAATAACTCTGCTGGCCATGTGGAGAATGTATTAAATTTGGAAACAGCTAGAGGTATTAGGATGCAGTTGTCATAGTTCTGAGACAAACCTTACAAGATACAAAGGCTAATGCTCTACAAAGAGTGTGTGATGTCATCAGAAGTGGCATGAAATGAGTCATTTTCTGACAGAAGAGACATCCTTGAGTCACCTCAGTCAAACTTGTGATTTTAAGATAGATATTAGGCTAGAAGAATCTGAACTGTGTTTAAAGCATTGTGTTAAACAGAGAAGTATGATAAAAAGGAAACAGAATACTTGGAAACCTCCTCCAAGGAAGCTTGTATATATAACCTATTCATATAGAAAATATCAAGATGTTCAAAATGAATGAAAAGTACTTCTGGAATAATTCACCTTACAAGTAAAAGAGATGTAGTTCTTCCATTGCCAATTTTGGATTGTGAAGAATGGCACTGAATGGAGACAGTGAAGCAGGGAGAGCTGAAGATGAATAGTGTTGGTATGTTCGAACATGTTCAAGGACATGGAAGACTACATTGAATTGGTAGGGATTTTTTTTTCCTGGGCATTGTACTCACCCATGAAGATTCAAAGCTTGATAATAAAGGGTTCCTACCCATAAGAATCCTACATCTAGTGTACGCCATCTGGGAGAAGCAAGTTCTAAACAACTTTAAGATGAGGTGCATTGGTTCATGGAAAGAAATGGGTTACTTGTTCCTGCTAGGAAAAGAGGATTGTTAAGTGCAAAGGATATAGAAGTGACTAGTATTCTCCCTTGGTAGGAGATGAAGTTTGGAAAGAAGGCTAGATGTTAGCAGAATTAATGGCCTCGCTGAGGCTATTGTAGAAGTCTTGGTAATAAGTAGGTCATTACACACAAAATAGCAAGTGGTTGCTTTCTAATAAAGTCCAAAGGATGCTAAGAAGTTCCCTCTTGAACTAAGAACATCCTCTTTGAAATGGACCATTAATTTTCATAGACAATAAACTCTCTTAAAGCATGACCACCTTAGAAAAGCTAACATATCAAACTAGCCCTCATTCATTCACAGCTATAATAGCACTTGAGATACCGTAATGCTTTTTTTCTGAGAATTTCTCTAAGGTCAAGAGTTTTCAGAAACTCTTTCAGAGAGGACTGAGGAAAAAAAAAATTAGAAGTCATGGGTATTGCCCAAGGGAGATATCCTGAGTTGAATACCTCAGGAGAGCTTATTCCATCGAGAGGAATCGTGTTTCCTCTTGATGGAATCGAAAGTTAAAGAAAAATGGAAGCAAGAGATAACCAAAGTTTGCAGAAAAATCTCATTAGGAGGAACACAGAAGAAGCACTAGTCAAGATGTCTCTCCTATTGGAGTCATAATCCTGAAAGAAAAGTCAACACAGATGTTGCTAATTGGCCTCTGCTACCTAGTCATCAGTGATAGTCAGCTAATGGGTTGTCATCTCTAGATAAGGCAGGCAGGACAGCTGTAGGTGGTATTGGGCCTGGCTGGAAGGTCAGGAAAGGCAGAAGCAATATGAACAAAATACCACATCTGGGGTTTCTGTTAGTATGTTAGAGTGGTCAGCAGAGTTTTTCTTTAAAGGTCTACATATTAAATATTTTCAGTTTTGTGGGCCATATGGTCTGTGTTGCAAATAAGAAACTCCTTTTATTATAGTGTGAAATTAGTCACAGACAACACAAAAATGAATGAAGACGTTTGTATTCTAATAAGACTCAGTTTAGGGGCGTCTGGGTGGCTCAGTTGGTTAAGTGACTGCCTTCGGCTCAGGTCATGATCCCGGAGACCCAGGATCGAGTCCCACATCGGGCTCCCTGCTCGGCAGGAAGCCTGCTTCTCCCTCTCTCACTCCCCCTGCTTGTGTTCCCTCTCTAGCTCTGTTTCTCTCTGTCAAATAAATAAATAAAATCTTAAAAAAAAAAAAAAGACTCAGTTTATAAAAATAGGCTATCAGTTGGATTTTGCCTATAGGCAATAGTTTGCCAACCCCTGACATAGAACAAAGTATTCTACTACTATGTATGTATGTATGTGTGTATGCATAAATAAATACAATTTAAAAATAGATGATAGATAGGATAGATGATGATGATAGATAGATAGATAGATGGATAGATAGATAGATGATAGATAATAGATAAAGATAGATGATAGATAGATAGATAGAAGTAACCAAGCCCAGGTTCAGCACACCCCAGATGACCAGTAGGTAAGGTAAACAGAGTCTAGAGTCAGGATGTCAGCATCAGAATTGGCAGGATGGCCCAGACTTCTTGTTCAGAGTCCAGAAAGCCAAGAGAAAGTGGGTGAGGATGGAGATCAGGGAAAATCTCAAGATGAAAACCTAAGAAGCTGGTAAGGAGGAGAAAGTGCTAATTTGGCTAAAAGGGAAAAACAACATAAAACCAAGTTTTCTGTGGAATGGTAAGTACCCATTTCTATGGACAGATAGGGGCTGACAGATATGATATTTGGCTGGATAATGCTTCACAAACAAAATGGCATCATACTAGAGCACCTCACCCGTTTTAACAAGCAGTGATTTCTCATGTCTCTATGCGCCTCAGCCCAAGAGTGCAGCCCCCTCACCAGAGGTGCATTTATTGATATTCCACATGGTTAATTTGTTTCTAAATTTCTTTATAGAATTCAAAAGAGCAGTTTGATTTGGGACATTCCATTTATACTCAGAGAATGAGACTGTAATTCATCTTTTATGCCTTTCTGCCTTGCATGCCAAATAAAACTCAAATTGCCATTCTTTGTTCAGAACCAAATGCCATCTTGAAATTGTTTATTCTTATTGTTTAAGACAATTTTTATTCTAGATGGCTCTTCTATATCAAGTAAATTTAAGTCAGATTATTTTTTCAATTACAATAATTTCATCTGAGGCAGAACATTGTTTTGTCACATTGGATGTCTCAATACTGACTATGAATATTTTTTTCAGAGAATGTGAGATGGAGTGTTAGATAATTGTCCAAAATAAGAGTTCTAGTTCTAATTCTGCCTCTTATTAACCTGTGTCATCTTGGGGAAGTTGTCTAATCTCATTTTGTTTATTTCATTTCGTTGCTTCTCTTTTTCATTCATAGAGGTAAACACATATATTAATTCCTACTCTGGTTCTCTACTAAGATTTTGTAACAGTCTGATGAGTTAATATGTGCAAGAGTATACTGTAAATTGTGAAACTATATAAGATGGTAGGTATTACTATTGACTAAGATTTTTTTTTGGTTTTAAGGTGCTTGGGTAGCTCAGTCGATTAAACATCTGCCTTTGGCTCAGACCATGATCCTACGGTCCTAGGATGGAGGCCCTTAGCAGGTTCTCTGCTCAGCAAGGAGTCTGATTCTCCCTCTCCCTCTGCTTGCCACTCCCCCTGCATGCACTAGCTCTCTCTTTCTGTCAAATAAATAAATAAAATATTTAAAAAATTTTTTTGATTCTTATTTTATACCAAGAACTGTGCAATGGAAAAGGAATATAGAAATGAATAAGACTGGTCTCTTCTCTCCGAAAGCTAACTATATCAAATAGATAATTATGATAGCTAACATTTTTACAGTATTCACCATGTCATAAAAACTCTATATGTTTCATTTAATCTTTACAATATAAATAAGTACAGTCATTGTTTTCATTTTAAGATGAGAATTATAACACAAAGAGGCGTTAACTAATTTTCTCAAGCTTGCACAACTAGTAAAGGGCTAAGCCGGGATTCCAGCCTAGGTTGTCTGATTCTACCATCCATGTGCTTCACCATTACACCATACTGAATATTAGGACTACAAATACTTAACTGTAAGTGATTAGAAAGTCATTACTGATTTAGAAAGCAAATAGTTAGGAGAAATCAAAGTAGGGATGGCTAGAGGGAATAAATACTTTCCCAGGTGTGTACTGTGGAACGCAAGTCACTTAGATGCTCTGCGACCAAAGAACAATGTAGCCAGAAGTTTGGAAGACATTTTAACCCTTGTTAGTGTTTTAATGCATGTTATCCTGGTGAAGTCCTGCTTAGAGGTCCTACAGAAAAGAAATCTATCTTCTTTTGTTTGGTCCAGTGTTTCCCCAAAATGGGTGTCCTCAGGATCCTTTTTCACCAACCTACTGAACTGAGTTCTGCTGAATATAGTGTCTCCTTGAAACACTGGTGTAGAATTTACCTTTAAAATAATCTGTCATAGAAGAGAAGGATCCTGATTTAAAACAACCAAGTGTGAATGAGAAAGGTTTCTGACAAGGGGCAAAGTAAGGAACTGCTGGAGAGCCAGTGGGCACAGCTGGTCTTGCAAACTATCCACTGTTCATCATCCCAGTTGGTGCAGTTATGAGATCATCTGTAGCTATACTCAGCAGTTGCAGACTAGGGGCAGAGAAAGTAGAAGTTTGGATCCATCCAGGATCGAAGACTGGCAAGGCATATGAGGTAGAAGATAAGAAGGGAGAAAATGAATTTACTATTTATATTTCCAAAGAACAAGACAAAAATGTTGTTAGGTTTCCTTCACATTATACAATCCTTAAAGTGACAAGCCTATAGTCTTCAGGAATGTCATCATAGAAGTAACTTGACAAAGAAGACAGAGAAGCACATGTTCATCAATTTCAGGGGAAAGATCACTGCCTCCCTAAATTAAGTATTTCTCATTTTGTCACACAGAATATTAAAAAGACACGTACCTGAGGGTTAATGTTTAATAAAGATATTACTTTATAGTGCTCATTCAAAGCACCCTTAAATAAAACTGGCATTTTTATAATGTAAGCATGTATCTATGAAGAATATCCTAAGTACCAGTAGTTTGGTGCATTACACTGATTCATGATTAGAAGTAAGCAGTTTGTCCCACCAAGGTTTTTGCACCATGTGGGCAAATGTTAAAATAAGGTCTGAGGCAAATAATGTCTTACTATATTATGAATATAGTTTTGATCGCATGGACTGCCTGTCCCCAAGGGTCAATGGACCATACTTTGGTAAGCCCTGTCCTGGGGCATGAGCCTTGCCAGAGGATCTAAGAAGTGGTTTATCTGCCTTCATGTGAACCCAGAATTACCATCCTATTTTCTTTCCCTTCATGGATCTTCCTATAGTTTGGAACTCTTTCCTTTTAAATTCTGAAAGCACACAGATTTTGAATATGTCTTCTTTCCTTCTTTTTAGTAATAGACTGATGACCCTATGCTCACACTTCTGAATAAAGTTATTTTCAGTAATTTAAAAGCCTTCTATAGTCATCTTTCTAAGAGAATCTGCTTTCTATGACTCCAACAAAGTTTTCTGGCCCATCCGTCTAAAGAGGAGTGAACATAAAACAAATTTAATCTCCACTGGGTCATAATCCTGCTACATATTTTAATACACTCTCATTTCTTAGTGGTTCTAACCATGGCAGAAAACTAGCTTTGAGAAGAGAAGAGAAGAATGGAACTATTTTCAAGTTGGTGAAAGTGCTGGATTTTATTATTTCACTACAGATATTAACAAATTTTATTTTGGGCTGTAACATATACTTATGGCTTGAGATTGATATTGCCAGTAAGAAACCTCAGTTGGAATTATAAAAATAATGACATCTTGTAACCTTGAGGCCTCTACTAGAAACAAGGTTTTATAATAAAAAGTAGAATCTGAGCCACTTTTGCTCAAGTCTTAGAGCTGTTCTCATTATCTGTCAGAACATCTTCAATAGACTGATGAAGAATGAAATAAACGTAGTGTAGTGGTGTCATTTTGCTACATTTAGGGTTTAAGATAGCTTTCTTTTTTTAAAAAAAAAAGAATAGATAAAAAGAAGTCCAAGATGAGACTGACAAATACAGGTATTCCCTGGAGGCATACATTGCTATTCTTTGGAGTCAGAAACATAAGCCAGAATTATTTTGTCTACATAGCTCTACGTTCTTTTCTTTTTTTTTTTAAGATTTTATTTATTTATTTGATAGAGAGAAACATAGCCAAAGAGGGAACACAAGCAGGGGGAGTGAGAGAGGGAGAAGCAGGCTTCCCGGCAAGCAGGGAGCCTTATGCGGGGCTCGATTCCGGGTCTCCAGGATCATGGCCTGAGCCGAAGGCAATCGCTTAACCAACTGAGCCTCCCAGGCACACGTACATAGCTCTACTTTCATTTTGTGTGGCATTTTACAGTTTATTAAACATTTAACATGCACTATCTTATTTCTCTTCACAACATTCATAAAGTGGTTATTTTTTTTTTCCTCCCTATCTGACCAGGGGAAGCCAAAGGTGAATAATTTACCCAAGGTCATACCACAGTAAGAATCCTACCCGTGTCTGTGGACCTAGAATGCAGTGTCCATCCAGTGGGTGCATAGCAATGGCTTTACAGAAACCTTGATGGTGGAGAGGAGGGGGGAGTGGGTGGAAAAGCTAAATATGGCAGTTTGAAATCACTCACTCATTTCTGCTAGCCCTCTGCACCAGACTGCTGGTAATGCAGCACCATTCTCTTTCTGAGCCTCCTGCCTCCCTACCCTCCAGGAACACAGTTAACAGAATCTCTTGCCAAAGTGTTTCCAGGCTAGGTGGAAGATAGAAGGGAGACAGACATGATTTTATAGGTCCTTTGGCAAGAACACGTACAGAGAGAGCCTCAATGAGTCTGTGGTCTCTAGTTAGGTGCAGTGTCACACCTAACTCAGTGTTATAAAATCAGCAGTCACAGCGCATGGTTTCCTGGGCTTCCTGTGACTTCCTACCTCTGAAAGCTAATGATGAGCCTGAGAACAAGCAGAGGCTTCACTTGATCTTTGAAATGCCAGCCCTTACAACAGTGTTCTAAACATAGATATTTCCTAACTTAAATTCCTTTCTGCTTGAAATACCTTAGTGGCTTATTATTTTCTGAAAAACCAACTGATGAATTTCCAAACCCTACAAAAATGGCAGTAAGATAAGAAAAAAAAAATCTATAGGAACAAGGAGAATGTGAGTTAAAATAGCAGCAGATGTATCATCAACTTTTTTGGAAGATAAAGGAAGTTGATAACTGACAAATCAGAGAGGAGAAAAAGAAATCAAGTACACCTTATGGTGAAATGCAGTAAGAGTAAGTTGATTCATACTGTCCCACAGATTCCTAGGAAGTTTCAGGAAAAGAAGTCACAGGATAATTTTGAAGTTGGTAGTGCAAGATAAATTAGAAATAACTGGATTGATTGAAAATGTGTTTAAGTATAGGGGCTAGGAAAACATTTTCTGTAAAGGGCCAAATAGTAAATATTTCAGGTTTTGTGCATCATATATCTGTCACAACTATTGTACTTGTAATGCTAAAGCAGCCGCATATAATACTTAAATGATGGACATGACTATTCCAACAGAACTTTATTTATAAAAAATGATGGCAGGTCAGATTTGGCCTGTGGGCCACAGTTTGATGACCCTTGTTTGGATCATTAGAACTTTTTGTTATCTTGTATATTTCTTCCTGTTCAAGATAAAACAAAAAGTTTACTCTCCTTTCCGGAAAGGGTGGAACAAAGAGGTTTCATAGTTGGGGATATGAAATACCTGGGGTGTGGATATGGAGTGAAGAAACATTGATAAAATACAAGAACTACATACAAGCCTGCAAACTGAGCCATGGGGCCCATAATGGCTTTACCTGGCCAGATGCCTAAAAAGCCTGGTTGTTTGCAAAAATGGAAGCAAATAGCAAGCAAATAAGCAAAAACAATAAAGGGAAACTGAAAGTTTTTGGCCTAAGGGGAATGAGAATCAGATATAGAGTGTTTCTTTCTCTTACAGGTATCATAGTAATTACTTGACCTTTATAAATGTTCCTGTGTATTGGGAGCCTGGGTGGCTCAGTCAGTTAAGCATCTGCCTTCGGCTCAGGTCATGATCCCAGGGGCCTGGGATGAAGCCTTACATCAGGCTTCCTGCTCAGCGGAGAGTCTCCTTCTCTCTTGGTCCCTCTCCTCAGCTCATGCTCTCTCTCTCTCCCTCAGACTGTTCTCTTTCCCTCTCTCAAATAAATAAAATCTTTTTAAAAACAAAACATCGCTATGTATTATTTAGACAAAATTAAAATTAAATCATGAAAAACATAAACATGGAAGTCCGGATACTGCGTGCATGTCTCATGACCCCATGGAGCCAGCAGGACAGGTATTACTCTCATGGTTTTTCCGCTTGAAGAGGCTGAATGGTTAAATTCTGGAGCTAAATAACACAGAAGGAAAGGTATTGCATCAGAGAAGAAAATATATTGGGTTTAATTGGAAAAAGTAGAAGGAATTGTCAGTAAATTAATTAAAGGTATTGGTAGAAACCCACAAATACAAAAAGCACTACAGAGGTGGGGCTTGGGTGGCTCAGTCAGATAAGCAGCCAGTGGTCAACTCTCAGGGTCCTGGGATGGAGCCCCACATTGGGGGGGGGGGTCAGTGCTCAGCAGGGATTCTCCCTCTCCCTGTCCTGCTTACGATCTCTCTCTCTCTCTCTCTAATAAATAAATAAATCTTTAAAAAACAAAAAGCACTACAGACTGTTTAAACTTTTGTGACTCTAACTTAAGCCAAGAACATTGTTGGACACCAACAGCTCCAACTGAGTTGAAAAGACTAAACAATGCCAGCCTTGCTCCTGGTTGTCCCTGGCACGAACACCCTCCTCATGTTAATGATATAATGAAAATAAATGAAAGTAAAGTAAACAATAATTAGGTGCAGAGTAGCCGTGACCTAATTAACTTTATCTTAGAGGAAGTATTAAAATATAATTTGCAAATTTATATGTGCAATAGCTAAAGATGAGATCATGAGGAGATGAATGTGGGTTATAAATAAATGAAAGCTGGAGACCCTCTTGGTTAATAATGTCTTGTTTCATCTCATTCTGATAGTATTGAAGTAGGTGTTTGTTGGTGGTTCCTTACTATCTTACCTGTTCCACCTGGAGCAGTCACTTCAAGGAAGGAAACTGTAGGACAGGTAGAGGACAGAGCTCATAATCCATACCCCATGGCTTTGGAAATTTACTTGGGTTACTAGGAATTACATAACCGTCTTTCCTGATTATTTTCCCCATTCCTTGCCACTGTTAAGAAGGATAAAACCTTCTCAAACGGGTATGGATAGGAGGAAGGAAGAGCCAAAAGGAAACTAGGTTTTTGCAACCAGTGCATGTATATTGTATCCCCGTCCTGGCAGAGAGATGACATCAGACAACTTCCTTAGAACCTCTTCATCCTCTTAAGTACTTGGGAACTGTGATTGTGATTTTATGTATCAACTTGACTGGGTCCTCGGGTGCCCAGACATTTAGTTGAACTTTATTTGAGTATGTCTGTGAGGGTGTTCCTGGATGAGAATTAACATCGGAATTGGTAGACTGAATAAAGCAGATCATTCTCCCTTATGTGGGTAGGCCTCATCCAATCTGTTGAAGGCCTGTAGAGAACAAAAAGGCTGAATGAAGGAGAATTTGTTATCCTCCACCCCACCTCCTGATTGTCCTCAAACTAACAGACTGGTTTTCTCCAGCCTTCAGAATTGTATTCAGGTTGGAAAGTATTAGCCCTCCTGTGTCTCCAGCTTGCAGACTGTAGATCTTGGGACTTCTTAGCCTCTGTAATCATGTGAGACCATTCCATATATACCTCCTGTTGGTTCTGTTTCTCTGGAGAACCCTGGCCAATACAAGAATAGTAATGCCTTCTTTATTTGTATCTTTGAGAAAACACCTTATTTAGCATAGTATTTGACCAAATGTAAGTATATACCCATGCATAAAAAGGTAGGTCTTATTATTATGACCATCTGCTTAGAAGAAAAACATGAAGAAATACCCAGAAGTATAAACATTTGTTGATTACTCTTTGGGAAAAAGCAGGTTGGGAAATAGAAGGTTGTAGATTAGAATATAAACTTTGAGGTTAGATAGAAACCATGCTCCCCACATATTAGCTATAGGATGTTGGACAAATCACCTAACTTCACCTCATCCTAGTTTCTTTCTTTATAGAATGGATGTCAGTACTTTTTTTTTCATCAGCCTCTTTCGAGGATAAAATATGATAAAAATAGATAATCTCTTAGTCATTTAATGGTGGCCATTATTGCTAGAGGTCAAATGATTACTAAGACCACTTAATTGGTTAACGAAGATGGGGCCTCAATCCAAGTGTCCTGGCCCTTCAGACCAAGATCCTTCTACTTGATCAAAACTCTTGTGGTTAGAGCACCATCCCCTGGTTTTGCTAGGTGAGAAAACATTTCTCTTGTGTTGCTTGAAAGCGAATGCTTTCTTCTACATGACCTTCCTTAACTGTACACTTTTACTAAGAGAAAGGAACCTTCATTTGGCATAAACAGTTTCTTCCCTGTTAGTCTCTGAAGTAGGGCTGTCCTCTAAAGAGAGCCTGTGATCTTACGTACTGGGTTCCGTTTAATTAAAGCTCTGGATGACTAATAACCAGCCTTCCAGAAGGGCTGAGTGGAGGGTAGGATCTGAGGAAGTCCATATGAAGTAAGATGCCAATGGTTGCATACACTGTTGAATACCAGGCATCCAAGATCATGTCACTGCTTAAAGTGATTTCTTGGACTTGGCACATATGTATCAGGCACATACCCACCCAAAACCTGCATCTGTCTGAGGCAGCAATGGTATACTTCCCTTATCAAAAAGGAAATGCCTCCCAAGTTCACATAATCCAAGAAACTTGAACTTCTATGGGTCAGCAGCAAACAAAGATAATTTGTTTCTTGATAAAACTCTGAATCTGTCATCTTGCTGAGAGCATTGCACATTCCCTGGAATGTAGGACACAGCTTGTCACAGCTCTGTGCACTTTTCAAGAGTGGATTTGATATGCTGATATGATGAAGGATAGCTCAGGTCACCGTTCCACGTTTGATTACAAAAGAGTCCCCTTGATGGCTTCTCTCTGGGTAGATGAGTGCTTTGAAAACTGTGGAAGCATTTTAAAGGATTTTTGTCTTTCTCACATCCTTGTATTTATTTTATAAAAATGAATTCATATTTTATGTTATAATAAAATAAAGTATCTAGACCTGTGGTTCTTAACTTCCTTGGGGAGACAAGGCTCAAAGACTCCGTGGGCTATATACACACACACGTACACACAAACAGATTCCCCCCCCACACACACACACACAGACCCACACACAATTTTGTATTTGATGTTAAATAATCCATTTTCAAGAACCACCAATTTGGGTAAAGGGATGGAAATAGCCTAAGGGATGATATGTTTAGGGAAATAGAAAAAAGGATTCCTGGGAAGTTCACCAAATCCTAGTAGGCACTTACTTTTATGACTCAGCTTCTTGAAGACTCTATTGAAAGTTCTAAGTTTAGATCCTAGAATGGGGGAAAGAAGGAAGGAAAACTGGGTGGAAGGAACAGAGGAAGAAGGGAGAAGGGAGAGATGAAGGTGAGGAAGGCAGGTACACAGAGGCAATCAGAAAAGTTCAATAAATACTACTGATTGATGACTTCCTCTATACCAGGCCTGTTAGAAACAAGCCACACAAATGTACATAAGTGTTTTTGTCCAGAAGAGGTTCACAGAATACAAAGGGAGAAAACATACAGTTATTTAGTTCTAAAGAGGGGTGCACACAGTTTCAGAGAGGACAGAGGGGGACATTCAGGAAAGGCTTCCAAGGGGAGCAGATATTTGAGTTGGCCCTGAAGTATAACAAAAATTTCAGCAGGCCACGAGGATTGAAATATTTTTAGACCTCCTGAATGCCTGTGGATTTGTGCTGGCAGTGTGACTAATGTCATTCTTTGTAACTCCTATTTCAGTTGGAATCACTCAACAAATACATGCGAGGCGTCTGCTTTGAGGCGGGGATTGAGGGAGAAGAGGAAGCAACAGCATACAGGGTCTGCACCCTGCAGGCACTTAGAACAGAGGGAACAAGACATGTTATCACAGTTGGTGAGCACAAACAAGAGAGGGAGGCCTCTTCTGGGTTCAGAGCAACAGGGGCAGGAACTGGCAACTGAACCCAGATAAGGGCACACCTGACTCAGTGTCCTATCACCCAGGTTTTTCCTAGCAGTGAGGACCTCCATTAACTTAGGTGCTAAAGATTTCCTTCTTTGCATCTTCCTTCGTGCTATTTTTTGTAAGAAAAATGGTTATTTTGTTTGTTCTTGTTTTTGTTTAATACCTGGAAAAGGTAGATATGCTCATCTGGAATAAGAGACCCTTAGAGCCCAGGTTGTTGCAGAGGTTGTAGCAGAGGAAATAGCAAATATTTTTAAAATGCAACTGTGGAGGCATCTGGGTGGCTCAGTCAGTTAAGTGTCTGCCTTCATCTCAGGGTCCTGGGATGGAGCCTCTGCATTGCACTAGTGTGGAGTCTGCCTCTCCCTCTCCTTCCCCCTGCTTGTGCTTTCACTCTTAAATAAACAAACAAACAAACAAATATATAAGTAAATAAAATCTTTAAAAAATGCAACTGTAGTGGTTTTACATTTTTAGAAAATTAATTTCAGTGTGTAGGAGAGGGAAAAAATCTTCTCCATTTCCCCTTCTAAGGTCTCAGTTGGGGCTCTGTGACAAAAAACAGATTAGTATACAAATTTATTTAACATAAGTTTTATGTGACATGAGCTTTCATAAGAAATGAAGACCCTGAGAAGTGGTTAAACCTGAGTGTTTTTACATGAAGGTTGTTGAAGAGTGGAGAGTCACGGAGAAATGTGCCAGGACAAAGGGTATGAGCTGAAAACGTAATAAACTGAGGAAACTTAGCAAGGTCTGTTTGTCTGGATTCACCTTGGCATTCTTTTGTCTTCTGAGATAAGGATGCCCCTTTCCTGAGGGATGAGTGGGCAGGGCATTTCTTTCATGAGGGTTTGTCATCCACTTCAGGGGAAGGTCAGAGTCTTCCCAGCACCTGCTGTTTCTCATATTCGTACAGCTTAAAATATTCAATATTCCAAGGTACCATATTTTGGGACAGTGTGTCCTGAACCCCATCCACTGCTCTCCCATCTTCTAATACATTTCATTGCACCTCATGTGGATTCCTGTTCTTCTGAATCCTTGGCTCAACTTCCTTAAAAGACAGGGAAATAAATCCTTGTGTCATAAGAAGGGCAGGTAAGGAAGATGAAATAAGAGTTCTTGTCTCTCTCTGGAACACTTAGAGTTTCTTCTAGGAATGTATGCACTGATCTGTCATTCTAAAAATACTTATTGAGAGCCAATGCTATATTTACCACAGTCCCAGGAACTGTGGAGAGAGGAGAGCAGGGGGAAAAATTGGTAAAAATCTCTGCCCTCATAGATCTTATATTCTAGTTGGGAGAGGTGGACTAAAAACAATTAATTAAAATATGTAATATGTCAGCTGGATAAAGACTAAGAGAAATAAAGTAGAGAAGGGGAGGTGGAATGCTAAGGTGTGGGAGGGTAGCTATTGTAAAGTGGACAGGAAAGGCCTTACCAAGAGTGACACCTGAGCAAGGGGGAAAGATCCTGAAGAACAGACTTCCATGAATACACAGAGCCCTGTTTCACTTCAAGAGAAGCATTTCTTTGGAAAGTTTTCTCTTTCTCTTTTTTCCTTTTTTTCAAGATTTTTATTTATTTATTTGACAGAGAGAAACACAGC
Organism: Spilogale gracilis; assembly: GCA_004023965.1. Lineage (NCBI taxonomy): Eukaryota > Metazoa > Chordata > Mammalia > Carnivora > Mephitidae > Spilogale > Spilogale gracilis. The sequence goes on from PITA01006214.1 coordinate 25,722, forward strand.
CAGAGAGGGAACACAAGCAAGGGGAGTGAGAGAGGGAGAAGCAGGCTTCCCGCCGAGCAGGGAGCCCCATGCGGGGCACAATCCCAGGAGCCTGGGATCATGACCTGTGCTGAAGGGAGATACTTAATGACTGAGTCACCCAGGAACCCCCTTTTTTATGCTAAAATATGTACGGCATAAGGTTTACCATTTTAATCAATTTGAATTCAGTGGCATCAGTTACATTCATAATGTTTGGCAGCCATCAACTATTACTAAAGTTCTTTATTATCTCAAACAGAAACTCTATAACTATAAGACCATTAAGGATAACCCCTTGTTCCTCCTCCCTTCTGAACTCTTGGTAATTTCTAATTCAATTTCTGTCTCTGAATTTGCCTATCTTAGATATATTCATATAAGTGAATTGTACAATATTCCTCCTTTTATGTCTGGCTTATTCATTCAGTGTGTGTTCCAGGTTCATATATGTTGTATCATGTGTCAGAATTTCCTTGCTTTTTATGGCTGAATAATATGCCATTGTATGCATATATCATGTTTTGCTATCCATTAATCTGTCGAAGGACACTTGAGTTATTTCCACCTTCTGGTGATTGTGAATAAGGTTGTGATGATTATTGGCTTACGAGTGTCTATTCAAGTGACTATTTTCAATTCTCTTGGGATTATACCTAACGGTAGAATTGCTGAATCATGATTTTCCATGTCCAGTGTTATGAGGACGACACCAACACCTGCACCCTCTACATTCTCACCAGCAAGATAAGAGTTCCAACTTCGCCACATCCTTGTCAACACTTGTTTTGCTGTAGTGAGTCCCCCCCACAATACAGCTGTCATAGTAGGCATGAAGAAACATGTCATTGTGGCACTGATTTGTATTTTTCTGATGTTTAGTATCTTTCATCGTGCTTATTGGCCAGTTGTATATAGTCTTTGAAGAAATGTCTATTTAAGTCCTTTACCCATTTTTAAATTGTTACTTGTCTCATTGTTGAGTGTTCAGCATTCTTCATATGTCCTGGATATTACATCTTTATCAGAATATATAATTTGCCAATATTTTCTGTGTGGAATGATCATTGTAATAAAAACCATGTGAGTAAAGGTTAAGGAGTGAGATGAAATGAAGAAGTGCAGGAAGCAGGTAGCAGATTTGTCTTTGAGAAATGAGGTAGTAAAGAGAAGGTGGTAACTAGGGAAGGTGCTTTTTGTTCTTTTGTTTTTTTTTTAAAGCTGAGGGATAGTGAAGCACAGTAGAAGGTAGAAAAGAAGGAGACCACAAGAAGTGGCAGATTCAAAGACAGGATTATTGACAGGGCGCCATGGTGGTAGTTCAGGGAAGGCAGTAGTGCAAGGACGTGGAAGGAGACGGCTGGAAATAAGTGTCTCAAAGAGTGCCAGTGAAGAGTAACCTCTTTTACCTCATTCAAGAGGAAAGTGACAAGGCAGGGCCCTATGTCCTCTCTGCCAACCTCATGGATGTGGCAAGTCAATTGGAAATAAATCTAGTCAGTATCATCTGGGATTTATAATTTCTCTCTCATGAACTCAACGTGTGGAGTAAGCAGTTATTTATCTTCAAAATAGCCTAAAAGGAAGGCATAAAGCCTATGCCTGTACATTACAAACATGAAATCAAGTGTCTTTTAAAAGCCCTTAGATTTTCTCTGCATCCCAATTTCCAGGCCAAAATGTTCTGCAGAGAACTGCCTCCTGCTGTTCATTGTTAATGGTGATGATACAACTTTTATTTTGATAAGCCTGTCTCTGTAATTAAAGATCTTGATGGGTTGTTCCTGAAAAGCCAGCCTTGTGTTGCCTCTTCTCTTGCCCTCTTAGAGTCTAATTGTCCATTACCGTATTAAAAGGTCTAAGAAGAAACCAATTTAACTAGGTTAACCCAGGTTTTAAAAAACTCATTTGAACATAAAGCACTCTGTTTAGGTTAGCCCCTCTTAACCTCTCAAGGACTGGAATTCCAGATAATATACATTTGGAAACACTGACCTGGATGGACAGATAAGTCCTTCTCTGGAATGTTCCACTTCTCATTACCTTTGTCTCACAAGTCTTAAAAGAAAACTTGTTTCATCTCTATCAATGTTTTTCTTGCCCTCTCTAGTATTTGCTTTGCGCTTTGCTTTTCTCTAGGAGACATATAGAGTGGCATTTCCATGAATGGCATTCTACAGAATTGAGTTTCACGCTGAAAGCTGAAATAAAGTGAAATAATCTACCGCACACACATAGATACATACATATTGTTGTTGTTGTTGCTGTTACTGGCTCAATTCCTTTCTACTGTTCCCATCTCTGGCACCCCTATGGCAGTTCCATGGGCCCTGTTCCCATCACATGGGGTTTTTAAGCAGAGATAACTCAGTGGGGGTGTGGAAATGTGCCCCGGGGATGCAAACTGAGCCCCATATGAACACACAGCCTAATAGCAAGGTGGTATCAGCAGCAGGCTTCCAGCTTGCCCATATGTACTTATAGAGAAAGGGCAGTTGGCTTATCATGATCTGATTTGACAAGCCTATAGCTTATTTCCTGCTGCTGTGATCATGAGCCCCTACTGTAATTATAATGAAGTGATTCCATAAACATTATTACCATGTATTAAACATATGTGATAACGTCAGATAGACACCATAATAACAACAGAATGCTAACAAGCACAAATGTTTCTTGTGTTTGACAAAGCATAGCACACAACTTCTTCAAGCAGTGCCTTTCCTTTCAGAGGATGCCAGGAAGTCTGGAACATAAGATTCATATCAGATAAACAACCAAACAAAGAACAATACACCAGGAGAAAGAAACCCTATAAAATATGAACTTGAATTCCAATTTTAAGGGAACAGATTGAGTTTTTTATCCTCAGCCTGGAGTCAAAATGACAATATTATTTAGGCGAAAAAATTGAAGTTTAGTGTAAGAAGGAAGCACACTTGATGGGAAAAGAAGTTCTGGTTGAGATTATTCAGAGGACAGGGAGAGACAGAACCCCCAATCAGGTCAATATGAAATGGCAGGCCTGTGTGAGAGGACATGGATCCTGCTGCTGCCACTGCAGTATGCCTTGAGAGGCATCAGAATAAATTGAAAATGGAAAGGGAGTGATCTCATTAAGGCAGCAACACATAGAAAACAGAAGCATTTGCATCTGTGGTAAAATATGGAACTGGTGGGAAATGAAATGATCAGAACTGGAGAAGCCTGTTTTGGAGAACACATTTTGACTCATTGTGCTGGGTGGTGGAAGAAAACTGTCCATGGTAGGTTAACTCCAGTAAGAAGAACCCTCCAAGTCCTATGCGAGTGAATTAGCATCACAAATAAATAGAAGTTTATTTCTCACACCTATCACAGACCATGGTAGTCAGCAGTGGGCCCTGTATTACCAAGCCAATCGTTCAGGGGCTGGGGCACTTCCTTCTATTGGATCCACAACAACTAGGGCCTCCTAGTCTTCCAGACCATCTCTGGTCAGGAGAGTAAGAAAGAAAAGAGCATAAGGGCCCACAGGGGAAGCCTTATGGGCCTGGAAATCAGAAGTTGTATGTATTATTTCTACCCATATCCCACCGGCCAGAACCCAATTGTAGGGTCCCATCTATTTGCAAGGGAAGCTGGCAAATGTGGTCTTCCTCCATGTCAAGGCAGAAAATGGAACCGGTTTACCTCTGCCACTAAAACCTACAAGTAGAACTTTTTTGTCTCACTTTTCTCATCGGTGGTCAGGTCTCCAATCAGACAGAACTAGATTGATAGCCAGGTTCCCCCACTTATTAGCTATATGGCTTTGGGCAATCTCTATACAATTGAGTCTCATTCTTTGCCTTTAAGTTGGATAAGAACAATGTATACATCACAGAGTGCCTATGAGGTTTAAGGAAATGAATTATAAAACAATTTAGCAGTTTCTGGCCTCGAATAAGCACTCAGAAAAGGTTAATTATACTGTAAGACTTATTTCAGGTCTGAAAGTTTAAGATTTTCTTTTTGTTAAATTAGTTATTGGCAGGCAGCCCATAGCCATTGTCCGCAGCAAAGGAAGCATTTCCAGGATTGTCAAACATTTAAAATCTGTACCACAATCCTCCTTGTCCATAAACATGGTCACCATTGCAAATTGATAGCCACACTTTTCCCTTTTAAATTCAACAAATTCTCAGTGTCCTCCTCAGCTCTGCATTGGACTCAGCATGCATGAGAAAACCTATCTGCCATCACGAATTTGATTTTTATCCTAATAAGAAGGAAGATCAAAAGCTCTGGAACTAGTTGCACCATATAGGTAACAAGTTTGGATGTAAGAAACATCTTGATTTCCAAACTAAATGTAGCACTATTCAGAGAGGAGAAGAATATGAAGTAACATCCAGTTGTGTGAAGTAAAGGCAGGGTGCACCATAAGCCTTAAGCAAGAAAATAGAATGGGGGTAACTAAAGTTGATAAAGGGTGTTAATGACCAACTGAATCCCCAAATCAGATGCGAAATTAAATAAACTCAGGCCCGAGGAAAAGTTATTTGATTTGAGTAGGAAGAGGTCTTCAAGTAAATCTCTGAATGCTATGTGTGTGCTATGACTAGCTCAGGAATCGGGGGAGGGGGGTTGGTGCTGCAGATGTATGCATCTGTAGAAAAAGGGGGTTCAGTTCCGTTCTCAAGGAAATAGCCAAAAATACAAGTGCAGAAATTGGTTCATGCTTACGGAAAAGTTGATGATCAAGGAAGGATTTTTTAATAATAGGAATCACAAAAATATGCTTAAAACCCTACGGGAAGAACCCCAGAGACCAAAAATCTATTTCATAATAGCAGCAGAAAGAGATGGAAAAAATCCCAAAGAGAAAACCAGCAGGGGCATATAGCCGAGTGACAAGAAGTTAGAGGAAATTAATAAGAGGCCAAACACAGCCCTTGTCAACCAGACCCCAAGTGGCAGGAGGAAAAATTGCAAACTTTCTGAAAGTAAGGAATGGTGCAGAGAACCTGTGAAAATGAGGACAGATGAATCTAAACTGAACTTTTCAAAAGGAGGAACACAAATTCTATTTTAGATTAGGATAGGGGCTGCAATTGAGAAGTCTGTGAATTATGGAGGGTTGAGAGGCTGCCAGTATATGCTGACTTTGCTAGGCCATGCCTTTTCATCTCTAGTACTTTCTTTAACCATCAAATCTTTGCACTGTGAAAATCCCTCAAGGACTACCACACTATCCTTCCTCACGCAGCTCAAATGGAGGAGAGGAATATAGGGGAATGAACCAGCACCAGCATTAGGACAGCCCTGAGTCTGAACCTTAACCCAAGTTCCTACTGCTTACAGCCACTGTTTCCTCGCTTGTGAAGTGACATTAATACATTTCTTGAAAGGCTATTATGAGAAAAAAATAAGAAAGACATAGAAAGCATTTAGCCTTGTGCCATATACTGAAAGCTTCTCAATAACAAATAGCTATTATTAAAAAGCAGAAAAATGCCACTCTGTAGTCCTATAAATTGGTGTCCTAAACATTATGTTCGATTGCTTGGAACAGCATTGAAAAAATGAATTAGACAACTTCTGTGTCTGGCCACAAGAGAGTAATGGGATCCAGACTCTTCCTCCCACTATAAATAACTAGAAAACTGCATAAAATATATAAACAACTGTTTTCAGACATCAGACCACAAGCAGCACAAGACTGTGATCCCCAATAAAGGAAAACATCTGAGCCCCAAGATTGCCATGGCTTTTCTCTTAAAGGGAGTTTCTGTATCACTGTGCAGAGAGGAGAAGCCTCAACACAGCCCTGCAGTCTCTCAGAGCCAAGGCAGAGATCATATACTGGGCAGGCTGAGGGAAGGGATGGTTCTCCGTTTTCCGGGGAGAATATCAGAAATAAATGGAGGCACAAATGAAAGCTCCTGAAATCTACATGGGAGTCAAGCTGAATACCAATCTGCACGAGTTAAGTGAAACTATGAAACAGTTTTCTAGAAAAGACTTCTGGGGAGTTACAAGTTAAAGTTCGAGATCTCACAGGAGGCTAGAACTTTCAATGTTTCCAGAAGCCAGCCAATATGGGGAGACTGTATTGAAAAACAGGGCATTCAGTAGACACTTGAGAACACTCACAGTTTATAAGTGGGACTAAACTAGCCCATGCTTATAATAAAAAAATAAAAAAAATAAAAAGCTTAAAATTGAGTCCCACAGGGATCAAAATGATCCACAAGTGACTTCACAGCCTACGGACACTCTTTCCAAGGAAGATCCAAATAATAATAATAATAATAATAATAATAATAATAATAATAATAATAATAAAAAGCAGCACTCAACATTATAAAATTTATAATGTCCATTTTTCAATACAAATTTTCTGTTAGAGAAGCAGGAAAATGAGTTTGTACAGGAAGCAAATAATCAGTCAATGTAAACATATCCATTCATGACAGAGATGATAGGATAGGCAGATGAGGGTGTTAAATATGCTCAAAAATTTTAAGGAAAAATGTAATGTGACAATAATATAAATAAATGATGGTACAAAGAAACCAAATGAAATTAAAAATGAAAAAAATATGAAATGAAATTTTACTGGACAGGATTTATAACAATTAGACACTACAAAAAAATCAATAAACTTATTTGAAAATATGATAATAGAAACCACCCCCAAATTAAGTGCGAGAGTAAAAAGACAAAAACAAAACAAAACAAAAAGAGCTAAGAAACTCAAAGAAAATAATGAGAAATCTACCTATGAGTAAAGTCCAAGATAAAAGTTTTTTGGGAAGAACAGAAATTATACCTAAGGAAATAATGGCCAGAAAATTTCTAAATTTGCTAAAAATCATAAATGTATAGATCCAAGAAAACCAAGAAACAGTATATAGGAAAAATTTATTATAATTGAATTTATTATATTTAATTTATTATAATTGAATTCCTCTAAAGCAGATAGAGAACAATCTTAAATGTAGTCAAGGAAAAAAGTAAAAAAAACAGAGGCAATGGAATAATATATTGAAAGTGTTGAAAGAAAAATAATATTATCATCCTAGAACTCTATACCCAGTAGTAGTATCTTCCAAAAAATAAAGTGAAATGGGATGTTTTCAGATGTACCAAAGCTAATGGAATTTGTTGCTAACAAACTACAAAAAATATTAAAGGAGATTCTTCAAGCAAAGGGAACATACCAGATGAAAATTTGAATTTACAAAAAAAAAATGAAGAATATAGGAAGTGGTAAATATATTGGAAATATATAAAAAACATCTTGGCATTTTAAAATTCTTTAAAAAATACTTGTTCAAAGTAAAAAAGAACAATATACCATGGGGCATATAACATGTGTAGGAAAAAAATGACAATTGCACAATTGTGCAATAGCACAAATTATGGGAGAAGACAACTAGACGGTGTTTATGTTATAGATGAAGTGGCATAACATTATTTTATATAGATTGTGCTTAGTGAAAAAAGTAGATTGCAAATCCTAGAGAAACCACTAAAATGCAAACAAAAAAAAAATCAAGTTAATAAATAAATCTTGAAGACAAAATGTAATCATAAAGATGCTCAGTAAATCCGAAAGAAAGTGGGAAAAGCAAAGAAATGAACTGAAACAAGTAGGACAAATAGAAATGAAATAACAAAATAATAGATATAAACTGAACTATATTGATAATGACATTAAATATTTGATCTTTTCAGACTGGATAAGAAAGCTGCTATGGTCTGAATGTTTGTGTACCTCGCAAAATTCATCTGTTGAAATTCTAATGGCTATATGATGGTTTTGGCATTTTGTTGGCAGTAGGGGGCTTTGGGAGGTGATTAGTTGAGATAAAGCTGATCTTATGAGAGATCTCTCAGAACTCCCTAGACCCTTTCACAATGTGAGAACACAGCGAAAAGTCTATGGTCTGCTGACCATGCCAGCACCATGATCTTGGACTTCCCAACTTCCAGAACTGTGAGAAATAAATTTATTTTGTTTATAAGCCACCATCTGTGGTACTCTATTATAGCAGCCTGAATAGACTAAAACAAAAGGAAACCCAAATATGTGCTGTCTATAAGAAATTGACTTAAAATATAAAGAAACAGATAGTTTAAAAGTGCAAGTAAAGGGAAAAATATACAACACAACCCTGATTACAGGGTAGCTAGAATGGCTAAATTAGAATCAAAGAAAGTGGAATTAAGAGATATTATCAATGGTAAAAGGGACATAAATGAATAATAAAGCATCAATTCACAAAAAATACATAATAAATTTAAATGTGTGTGTACCTAACAGTAGAATTTCAAAATATGTGAAATAAAAACTGATGGAAGAAAGGAGGAAATAAATAAATTAACAGTTATGGTTGCAGAGTTTTTATTTTATTTACTTATTTGACAGAGAGGGAACACAGTAAGGGGAGCAGGAGAGGGAAAAACAGGGAGCCTGTTGTAGACTTGACTTTGGACCCCAGGACCCAGCCTCCCCTCTGCAAGGAGCCTGATGTGGGACTTCACTTTGGACCCCAGGACCCTGGGATCATGGTCTGAGCCGAAGGCAGATACTTAACGACTAAGCCACCTCAGCACCCTTATAGTTACAGATTTTAAAACCCTTTCTTAGCAACTGTTAGAATAAATAGACAAGAAAATCAGGAAGAATATAAGAGACTTGAGCAATATCAATCAAACTGGCCAAATTTTACAAGTTAGAACCCTCTAGTCAATAAGAGTAGAATATATATTCTCTTTAAATGTATACATATATTCACTAAGATAGTGTTCTCAACCATAAAAATAAAGATTGCAATAATAGGAAATATATTTTATACCATGCAGAATTAAATTGGATGTCAAAAAATATATCTTCAAAATCTTCAGATATTTGAAATTAAGTAAGATACTTTTAAAAGCTTATTGGTTAGAGAAGAAATTACAAGAAAATTGAAAATATTTGAAATGCAGGAAAATAAAAACAAAACCGATCAAATTTTCTGGATGCAACTAAAACAATGATTAAAGAAAAATGAATATCTTTAAATGCTTATATTTGAAAACAATAAAAGTCTAAAATATGTTATTTAAACTTCCATCTTAAGAAGAAAATAGCAAAAAAAAAGAGCAAAATAAGTGGGAAAAAGGAAAGATAACACCACAGAAGCTTCAGATTTTAAGAGATTAATTAGGGAATATTTTATGAAATTTTATGCCAGTGAAATAACATCCTTGGTGAAATGAATACATTCTTTGGAAGACACAAATTACAGAACTTAAGAAGAAATAGAAAACTTCAAAGATCCTCAATTTTGAAAATTAACTTTTTTTCAATAGGAAACCCCAGATCCAGATGGATTCACTGATAAATTCTATCAAAGGTTTAAGGAAGACATAAGACCAGTCCTAAAACACTATGAGAAAGAAAAACCTACAGAATATCCTTCATGAACATAGAACAAAAAATTCCTTAACGAAGTATTAAAATCAAAGCTAACTAAGTAAAAATAATAACATACAATGATCAAGTGGAAAGCAAGATTGGTCTAACATTTGAAAATCAATTAACTTAATTCACTTCCATTGTAATTCACCAATGTAATTGCTTTAATGGAGAATATGGTTACCTTAACAGATGTAGGAAAAGCATGCAAAAATTCAACATCCCTTCGTACTAAAAATTGATGGAACTAGGTATAGAAGGAAATCTTTTTAATTTGGAGAGAGGGCATCTTTTGCTCACTTAGAAGTTAAAAGATGGATTGTTTTCTTACTAAGACTGGGAAATAGGCTAGGACAGTTACTCTTACAGTTTCTATTCAACATTGTCCTGGAAGTACTGGTCAGTGCAATTAAGAAAGAAAAAGGAATTACAGGCACACAGATTCAAAGGAAGAACTAAAATTATATTTTTCCTTGGACACATAAAAGATCCAAAAACATTTACAGAAATTTTAGTAGAACTAAGTCATTTTAACACATTGCTTAAATACCCAAAACAAAATATTAAGTGTTTCTCCATACTAAAAATAAACAATTAGTATATTAAATTTCAAAATACCACGCCATTTAGAATTTCATCATGAATGTTCATCTCAGTTTTATTTATAATAATAAAAGCATGGGGAAAGAACCATGTGTCCATGAATAAGTTAGATTTTTTAAATAATTGTTTAAATGATACAACCATGTAATAGACTACTTGGCAGAAAAAATTTTTTAAAAATGAGTAAATCTCAAATACCTTTATGCTAAATTAAAGAAGCTAGACATATAGCTGTCCCTACTGCTCAATTCAATTTTTATGAAACTCTAGCGAAGACAAATCTAATATATGGAGAATGAAAGTAGATCAGTGGCCTGCCTAAGGCTTGGGGTAAGGAGGATATTAGATGAGAAAGGAAATGATTGAATCTTTCATGTTGGCAAAAATCTTTATCTTGATTTTGTTGGTGGTCACAAAAAATTTATCCAAATTCATAGAACTATATAATAAATGTGGTCACATTTTATCTTACATAAATGCTATCAATAGTAGGCTTAAAAATAAGTTGAACTTGTCATTCTTTCTCCATTTAGGCCCAGTCTTATGAGTTCCATTGCCTCATGGTAAGCTCACTTCATTCTCCGAAGGGCACTAATGTGAGGAAAGTAGAGGGCAGAATTTAAGGAGGCACTCATGGTCAGGGTCACGAACCACCTGTTCTTTTGCATTACCTGCCTTGCTTTCCAAAGTGTTTTTTTGTGAAGCTTGACTCACAATCCCTTGTGGTCTGGCTTCCATTCTCACTCTTCTCTCAAAGCTCACCAAAAACAATAGATTTTCTGTGGTTCTGCTTGCCATCCCTGTAACTTTGAGCAATGTTAAATATCCTATCCATCTTGAAATCTCTTATCATCCTCAGCTCTCAATTATAGGTAAACATTGGTTTTCTGTACATTCTCCATTGGCCTTTCCATCCACTGCTGTGGTGGCAATCATTTTACTCTTCAGGAAGCTTCTGTATCTTCCTTTCAGCTATACCGTCCATCCTCAGCTGCAGACCAAATGTTCTCCAGCCACTGCACTGTTAAATGAGAAACCTTTTTAATTTGAGAAGTCTAACATTTACATTACATATTACGTTTCACTGTATAACTTGAATTCAACAACATTGCTCAGACTGCCTTCGGACTTCCCTCCTCAGATGTTCCCTTGGTCTCATTACTGCCTTCCACCACCACCACATCTGGTCAGCCACATCACTAATGGATGATACTGCATTCCATTCTCATTGCTGCCATCCACTTCTCTCAAATTCACAATTCAGTATCTTTCACAACAGTTGCCTAAATGGCCTCCAGACTGCTCTATGCCTCCCAGTCTTTCTTATGTTAATGTTCCCTGCACTCGTGTTATCTTCCTGAAGGATCCATCGAATAATGTTACTCCCATTTGAAATTCTTGAACGATGTTCCTTTATGTACTGAAGAAAATCCAGATTCCTAGTTTATGCCCAAGTCTCTCCATTCTTTTGCATAAATCCTCCTTTCACTCTTGTCTCCCACTAATCCCCTACTAAGATCATCTAAGAGAAAAATTACACTTAGCCCGAATATACATTCTACCAAATTCTAGCCTTTGTTGTTGATGACTGTATTAGTTTGCCAGGGCTGCGATAACAAAGCACCACAGACAGAATAGCTTATACAAAAGAAATTTTTTTCCTCATGGCTCTGGAAGGAAACTGGAAGGAGACTGGAAGTCTGAGAACAAGTCAGCAGGGCTGGTTTCTTCTGGGGTCTCTCCTTGGCTTAAGATGGTCAACTTCTCCCTGTGTCTTCACATGGTCTTCCCTCTGTGTGTGCCCGGGGTTCTAATCTCTACTTACAAAAACATTTGTCACACTGGGATAGTGCCCACCCATATGATCTCATTTTTGTTTAACCTCTTTAAAGATCCATCTTCAAATACAGTCACATTTTGAGGTACTGGGGTTAAAACTTCACCCTGTGAATTTTGGGGGGAATACAATTTCTCTCCATAGCAATGGCCATTGGTTTGGTATATATTTGTTCTACATTACAACCAATTCAAACTCTACTCAGCCTCAAAAACCACATCAGATATTACCTCTGTCTTAAAGTTTTCCATATGGACAAACCAGAGAGTCTCACTTACTATTCTGAGACCCATAACATTTGGTTTATACATCTGTCAGTATATGAATCATAGTCATCGTGCAGAAGAGCTACAAGTGAGCTTTTCTTCTCTCTTCTCCTCTAATCCAAGTTCTCTATAGCCAGAAAAGATGGTATTTTTATTATTGTAACTCCCTTCACTACTAGCTTTGTTCGGGTACAAATAAACATTTGTGGTTGAATGGGATACTTCTGATGTGATAATAACTTTCAAGATTTTATGAGTCAAGAAAATACCTTTTGCCTCACTTACTAATCTAACTCATTAATTCACTGACAGCATTAATTCTAGATCAAGTACAACATCTTGGCAAGCATAGTGATATTTTAGGCTATTAGACTTCAACTGTGACAAAATGTGAAGATCTTTGGAAGTTAGGGCAGGGAAGATAGTGAAAGACAAGTATATTTATTGACAACTTACTACAGGATAGGACTTGCAGAAATTTTTTGTGTTCATTTAATTCTCATGACAGTGCTATGGAGTTAGGCTGTGTTTTCCACATTTTACAAAAGAGAAATCGGAGGCTCAGAGATGTTAAGTGACATGTAGTTAGCACCCGTTATTGTTGAGTTAGCGGCACAACTGGAACTCTCATGTCTCTGGTACTTAACTTTGACGTCTTTCTACCATGTTCCACTCAGTTTTAGCTTGAGTACATCTGATAAGAACATAGGGTATGGTGTTTTTTTGGTGGAAGACACTGCTCTCGGTGCCTTAGGTGCAGTCATTCATTTCATCTTAGCAACTCAGGGAGGTTGGTCTTCTACCATTATCGCCATTTTACATATGAGAAAACTGAGGCCCAAAAGTGTTAAGTGACTTGCCCAGGATCACAGTACCAATAAGTATAAGGTCCAGAATCTGACCCCAACTGACTGATTCTAGAGTCACAGTCCTGAAACTAGTTGCCAACTGCACAGACACCCCTCCTTCCCTTATATCAGCACCTCTATTTGGAGTTCCTGTCCATCAGCCCTTAGATTAACAGCTCCTTGGAGGACAGCCAGATGTGAATGCAAGAATGAATTAAATCTTCTCCAGTTTCTTTCTTTCTCAAACTTTCATAGTTCAGGTGACTACTAAAATAATAGGCACTAGACTCCTGCTTTTCGCCCTTTGGGAAATATCTTTCCCAGTCCACATGCCCCCACGCATATCATTTCAGCCCAAGCTGGGATGAGAATTGGGTTTGTCTTATTTTAGAAAAAGTGAGTTTCACACATCTAGTTGATCTCCATGGGTTGCTTTTTGGTTTGTGTTTTATTTTTACCTTTTTTAGAGGAAAATGTAAATTGGGAAGTTGTCCAAAAGTATATCAATTATTTATGCTGCATTTATGCAGGCATTTTTCCCAGCTGCTGCTAAAAGGCAAGAAGACATTTTACCAAATGTTTTACCTGTGGCAACTCCCTTCTATTTGTTGCCTTTGAAGAAATATTGAATTTTATCAAGAAGCGATGTGAAATGTGTTCTGAGCACCACATTTGCCCTTCTGGTTTTTGGGAAGGGGATCATTTCAAAGACTCCCTTTACTCACTTGTCCCCAGTGGAGATGAAATAAGTTTCCATATAAATAATAATTGGTAAACTTGGAAAGAATAGCTGGATCAAATTCTGCTCCTCTTCTATATTGCCTTGAGCTGCCTTCATGACTAAGAGAGGGACCCAACCCCAATTTTGTGTGCTTGCTTCATACCTCAAAAGATACTTTTTCTAGAGGACTTTAAGCTGACTTTGAATTTAATAATCACACAGGAAGTAGAAACATTTTAGGGAGGAAGTTCTCTCAGGTCTAATGAATTTCATGATAGGAATCAGCAGTAGTGGACACGGCGGCATAAAACCAAAATGTTTACAAGATTTTGTGGAGGCCAAAGTACAGAGCTCACGCGTGACTGGAGCTTCCACCATGCAAATTCCTAAACTATTGTTAGAATGTAGGAAGAAGTCACATGACCTTTTCTGGGAATGAAGTTGACATGAGACAGATTTGCTTTATCTCTAATACATTTTAAAACCCGAGTGCCAAAATTAAGTTCTTGTGGGAGCATATCTTCCAACAGTATTGAAGTTCATGGGTTGTGACTTTGGGACAACTGACATCTACTAGAGTGTTAACATCCTGGTGAGGATAAAACTTCTCAGAGACCACTGAGTTTCTGGTACCATCTTTGCCTATACTAATTGAGATGATACAAAAGGCATGCTAAGTGTTGGAGTTTTGTTTCTGCTCCAGTTTTGAATAATTTGAGAAAATGACAGAGATGAAGAATGAAAATACTGATGGAGACTAAATTGGAGAGACACACCAGTTGTGGAAGCCAGGTGACTTATGACTATTCCATTTGGAATTAGGCAGACCTACCTGTTGGGTCTTGCCAACACTGCACAGGCTCCCTGTCCCCTGCCCTGGAGGAGGAGCAGAGAAGTGAAGGCAAAACTATGTTCCTTGTGGGCAGCTTCGTCAAGAGGAATAGTGAGCTAGCATGAACACACTCAGTTATTCTTCTCTAATGTAAAAATGAAGAAGCCAGAGAAAAACTCCCTTCCACATGGGAACCAAGAGTGGGGAAAATGATATTTCTATTTAGAAAAACCCCAAATAGACCAATTTTTCTCTTTCCCATTTCAGATCAGTCTGTAAAGCATTTTACTATAACTAATGTGAGGGAGATCAGTTCTTACACTGGGTTTCTATATTGTTGCAACTCCTGTGTTGGACAGCATACTAATTGAGAAGAGTGTTGGCCCTTTTCAAGTTTGTACCAAGACTGTCAAAAGTCAAGGTCTTGCTTTTCCATCGCTGACCTCAGACAATATATGCATCATTTTCTATTGTTAACATTTTACTGTAAACCATTCTAGACTGTCATGTCAGACAGAAAAGGTGAAAAATACCTTCTCCTATTCATTGGTTGGGTAACCACAAATTAAAAAAAAAAAATAGCTTTCAAACCCAGGCCTATGAGCAAGGAAGCAAGCATGTCACCTTTGTCTTTGGTCATCAGAGAGGGGGATTTCCAAATCATTTTGTCCCTTTATTATCTATCTATATCTATATCTATATCTAGGTCTATAGATAGATATATGGATTTATGTATACATATGGATTTATGTATATATAAATCCCTCCTACAATAATCATACATTATTCCACTTTCTGAACCCTACAAAGTCCCTTCCACAGCAAATAGATTTATCCTATTTTTAAATCATTCATACTATGCTTTCATTGGTGAATAGATAAGATAAAATAAGCTATAACTTTTTTAAGAACACAATTGATGGGGAGGCTTAAAGTCAGTGGAGTGTGTCTGCAACACTATAGGACCATGAGTCTTGTTCCTCTCCATTGGAGTGATGGGTCAGTGACAGTCATGATCATTAGCTGATGTCCCATGTGGACACCTCAACCATCACACATGACACCTGCCATAGTATTTGCTAAGCTGATTTGCCAATGTTGAAAGGTTAACCAGTTTGACTGTATTCCTAAGTTAGTTCTTTTCAGGTATGTCACATCACTGGGACTTGAGGAAGATTAACAACATGAAAGTTTGAAATTCAGAAAGCATGCCAAGTCTTCTGGAGTTGTAAAAGGCTTTGAAACAATTTCTTTTTTTAAGACTTTTATTTCTTTTTGCAAAACATCAACTCTCAGTAAATGTTTATCTTTAATTTTAACCTGAAACTAAGTTTGAGAATTCAAGCCCACATGGATTTTGTTTTTTCAAAACTCATCAAAAAGGCTTACAGAAAACTGCCTCTGACAAAAGAAAAAAAAAATGATGATGAAATTGCTACTTCAAACTCCAAGAAAGTCTGGAGCGCTTTATTTATTGTTATTCCATTTACTGACAAATCTCCAATTGGTTGAAATCCAATTTCAATAGGTGCAGAAATGTCTACGCTTTCCAAATCAAAATAGAAGGAAGGAAGGAAGGAAGGAAGGAAGGAAGGAAGGAAGGAAGGAAGGAAGGAAGGAAGGAAGGAAGGAAGGGAGGGAGGGAGGGAGGAAGGGGGAGGAAGGGGAGGAAGGGAGGAGGGAAGGGAGGGCGGGCGGAAAGGAGGGTGGTGGAGAGAAATGGAGAAAGAGAGAGAAATAGGGAGGAAGGGAGGCAGGCAGGAAGGGTGGGTGGGCACTGCAGAAGCCCCTCGGACCTTCTGAAAGGCATCCACAATAAAGCATTAGAGGAGCGGTCGGGCAGGTCACTGAACTGGAGTTCTCTGACAAACACCTAGAAGAAATGTCCCTGTTGGAGGACTCTCAGCAAGGGCACACACTCAGGTTGCCCCCACCAACCACCTCAGTGCTTCCCTCCCCAACCCCTCCATTCTCTCCTGAACCTCCTTCTGCCCTGCTTCATCTTGGAAGAAAATGAGCTCTGTGGGTGCGACAAATATAAATCATGACTTCCAGCCTCCAGCAGCCTCTCTGCTGGTCACTTGGCCTTTATTTCTCTCCCTGAAGTGACCCCAGTGCCTTCCGCAGTTCCCTCCTGCCAGGCCTGAAGGTCAGACTGTAGAAAGGAGGACAGAGTTTTCAGTGAGATCTTGGACTCCTGTCGCTCCACAAGGCTGCCTTCGTGGGAATTAGGGGGCAGGCAGCGCCCCTCTCCTGGAGGAGTCAGCCTGCTGGGATGCAAAGAGCCAGGCCTCTGGGACCAGGGAGCTCTGAGTTCAAAGCCTAGCTTTTGATTTTATTAACAACACAGCCCAAACTGCACTCCGAATTTTCTTGCCAAGAAACAGGTCTGGCCAGATGCTTGACCAACTTAGAGCTCCTTCGTGGCTCACTCCTGCTTTCTGACTAGAGGCCAAACCTTGTATTCTGGCTCACAGACCCTGAGGATTCTGGGCGTCAAGGCCCCCTTGACTCCTCCCCGTGCTGCTCTCTGGTTCACACTCCAAACTCTAGTCCTCTGGCATCTGAGCTCTTTTGCCTGATTCTAGAGCAGAGAAAAATACCCTTTCCCTGGAAAGGACCAGATGGTCAACATTTTTTTCAAGTTTCATAGGCCAAGTGGTTTTGTTCACAACTACTTACTTCTGCTTTCCTGTCACCAAAGCAACCACAGACCTATGTAGACAAATGTGTGTGGCTGTGCACAGACAAATCTAGCATATGGGAGGGTGAGTACAATTCGTGCGAATGCAGGTTCCACCGAAGGGCCAGAGCTTGCTAACCAATGTTCTACAACCTTCATTCATACTCTTTGTTCCTTCTGCCTGGGACACCTTCCACTTGCCTCACATATGAGAACCCTAATTTTAGATAAGCTTTCCTTCCTGCCTAAGCTCAGGTGCCACCTTTCCCAGGAATCTTCCCTTATGCCTTACTCTGGGTCAGGGTCCTCCACCCTACAAGTTTCCAAAGCCCTTCCTCACCCCTGGCTCACCATCCCATAACGTAATTGCCTATTTACAGTGACATCTAGATCCCTCCCTAGACAGTATATTGCACAAGGTAGGGATCAAGTTTGCCTTGTTTATTTAATACCCAGTACCAGCACCTAATAGGTATTTGATATCTTATTATCATCACAGTAGGATAAATGGACCTTTTATTTTTTTTAGAGAGATTTTATTTATTTACTTGACAGAGAGAAACACAGCTAGAGAGAGAACACAAGAAGCAGAGGGAGTGAGAGAGGGAGAAGCAGGCTTCCTGCCGAGCAGAGAGCCCGATGTGGGACTCGATCCTGGGTCTCCGGGATCATGACCTGAGCTGAAAGCATTTGCTTAATCAACTGAGCCACCCAGGTGCCCCATAAATGGACCATTTTGTGCAAGCTTGAGGACATAGCAACTCTTCGATCAGAAAAATCAAATCAACAGACTCACAAAGGCAAAATTTTCCCCAATCAGTCTTGACTCAGGTTTAGTTGGTAAGCAGGTGCAATAGCCTGGGCCAATCACTGGGCATCAGCCTTTGTGTTGCCTGGAACTGCCTGGGAGGACTTTAAAGCTCACTGATGCTTAGAGCCTACCTGCAGAGATTCTTCATTCATTGTTCTGCCCCATAACCTGGAAAGAGAATCTTTGTATTTGTTCCCCAGGGCAGCCACAACAAATTACCATAAACTAGGTGGCTTCGAGCAATAGAAATGTATTCTTTCCGAGTTCTGGGACCTGAAAGTCTGAAATTAAATTGCTGCAGGCTCTAGAGGACAATCCTCCTTGCCTCTTCCAGCCTCTTCTGGCTGCCAACATTCCCTGACACCTTGGCTTGTGGTCACATCATGCCAATCTTTGCCTCCATGCCCATGTCACTTTCTCCTCTGTATGTCTGTTCTCCTTTATGTGACTATAATAAGTACACCCGTCAGTGATTTAGGGCCCACTTGGGTCATCGAGCATGATCTGATCTCAAGACTGGAACTTAATTACAACTGGAAATATCCTTTTTCCAAATAATACACACTTTCAGGTCCAGGAATTAAGACATGGGTCTATCTTTTCGGAGGTCAACCTTCAACCAAAAACACCAGGTAATTCTGATTTACAGTCACTCCCTAATTAATACGCACACATTTGTAGGCAGGCTCACACATCTGTGCCCAGGCTTGTGTGGGAAACAACCACTTCAATGCCAACCATGGATTTGGCAAATAATTTCTCTCTATGGTTTTTCACTGCTTTCTCCCTCAAAATTCTCTTTCAACAGAGGGATCTATAATAACCGGATTTTTCTTTCCCTTTTTTGTTTCTTTCCCCTTTCTTGGTTGAAGCATTTTGAGTCAGATGGAACACCTATAGTCCTGTCATCTCCCGTTGTTCCAAAGACAACCATGCTCTGTCTTTGGGTCAGACTTTTAGACAAAACTGCAGAAATGCTTTTGTTGCAACTCTTTGGATAATTGAGACATTTGTAATTATGAAAAAGGCAAGTCTGCTCTTAGAGGAGCTGAGGATAGAAAGTCAGAGTTGTGCTTGTATCTCAGTGAGACCAGAACTGCCTCACAGACTCTGAATCCTTTCAAAGCTGAATAAGGGGTGGGGGGAGGGGGACAGGGAGTGTAATTCTCATGGAAGGAGGACTCCTTCCTGCTGCTTCTGTTGGCTGTTGAGTTTCTTTCTTTCTAGCTTTCTTTTTTTAAAAGATTTTTATTTATTTATTTGACAGAGAGAAACACAGCTAGAGAGGGAACACAAGCAGGGGGAGCGAGAGAGGGAGAAGCAGGCTTCCCATCGAGCAGGGAGCCTGATGCAGGGCTCAATCTCGGGACTCTGGGATCATGACGTGAGCAAAGGCAGACATTTAACGACTGAGACACCCAGGCACTCCTGCTATTGAATTTCCAAAAGTGATTTTCCTCTAGCTCTTACCAGAAATAAGTTTGAAAATCTCACAGCGATGATTCTCCTGTGGAAGGTCAGAGGTTGAGGATAGAATTCTAGATTACCTTTTCATTTTCCCTCTCTGCTGTCTTTGGGACCAAACATCATTAGAAGTTCCAGTAATTGCAGTACAAAGAGTACTTACAAGGCAGTCCTTCAGCAACCTCCTTGAAGGGAAATGTCTTGTCCTTATTTATAATAACATAATGTGATTTTGAAAGAGGCAGTGTGATTGTGGATTTTGTTTGGGTTGGGAAAAAATAGACACTGATTTTTTTTTTTTTAATGGAGGAATGCAAAGCTGTTAGATGTTGTTTGGATAAGAAGTAGTAGGGAGAGTGTACTCATTAATGCATTCTGCTGTCTGGCATGTGGGCTAATACTGACTGCTGGCACCAACTTGCCTCTGCTATTTTGTTAGAGGAAAAAGAAAAAAAAGGAAAAAACCCATTTTTGCCTGTTTTCACTTTATTGTCTCATTCTTATTCTAATCCCCAAATAGAAAGAGCAAAATCTGCTGATTTAAGACTTTTTGCAATTTGGAGAAAAATCCCCTTCCCCCCCCTTCCTCTTGATGGGATGATGAGCAATCCTAGTAACTTCTCAGGTGTTCTCACTGAAACAAGACTTGCCAAAGAAACACGAAAAATGCTAGCACTTATCGGAAATGCAAATGTAGCATTTGTTCAGCTTGATGTGAATAGCCTTGCCCGGGCAACAACAGAAGAGACAGTTAGAATGCAGTCGTGGTTCCAAAAATTCACCCTTTCTTCCAACTAATATGACACTCTTTCAAAAAGAAAAGAAAGGCAAGAATGAGAAAGAAAAGGGGAAATATACATGTGGTTTTGCTTCGGTTACCAACACAAAAATGCCAATTTGGTACGGGTTTTCTTTAACTCAAATAATCTGTTATTGTGCAAGTATTGTCAGAACAAAGTAGCAATAAAGGAGTTTTATGTCTGTGCTGCCTTCATTATGGCTGGGTTTTAAGAGCAGTGGACCACAGGTCAACCAATGTTCAGAGTGACGGTGGGTGTTATTCTCCGCTGAGGACTCAGCGAAATAGCCATGTTTATTGCCCAGCATTATTCAATGATTTTATGCCATCATTTGGGAGATGAATAAAATAACTCTGTAGCAGGCATGCATGTAAATAAATTAAGCATTAAGAACCAGCCAGTTGTAATCATCTTTCTTTGAGAATGTACTAAATAGTTGCAATCAGTGAAATGGACGAAAAATTGCATTAAATTGCAGTCCCCGTTACACAGCAAGCCGGTTAAAACAAGTCTCGAGGTGCGAGGGGAGGTCCAAAGGGGGGAAAGAATGCCATTGTCTTCTGGGTGTGCTTTAGGCTACAAAACCACGCTGGGCAAATAACGTACGGGTCACTTAACCTTCCTAAGTGAAAAATATCTATTCTTGATGAACAAATAACAATGAATGAACTCTTTAGCAATATATTATCATTTCCCTCATTTGAGCTTTCAAGTCTTCTAGGCCTGAGAACCTTGGCAAATATACAACCAATTGTCTCCTTGTATCATAACGCCTCTTTCCACAATGACCACTTTAATTATTCAGAGGATCCTTTTAAAAATTAAGATTGATTGGGAATAAGAGGACAGAGTTTTATGAAGAGATGTGGGTTCTCCCCCCTTCTTTTAGGAGGAAAATGGGAACTGTGGATAGAGAAGCATTTTCTTCTTTTCTACTGAATTAATGGTTGGGCCTCAATGGTGTAAATTTTCCCACATCTTCCCCAAAGTAAAAAAAAAAAAAAAAGTGTGCTCTCCTAACTTTTCTTGATTTTTCAGTTGGATAGGGATAAATTTGGCTTCCTTGGATATGTGTTATAGTCAGGAGACATATTCAGCTTATCATCTTGATTTCTGGTGCATGTGAGTCAGTCTATTTGGGAAGGAATCTCAATGAATGGAAAAAAGTATATTGGTTCAAGTCCTGGTTCGGACACTTGCAAGCTGTTTGTGTTTAGTTAAGTTTCTTTACCTCTCTGAGCCTTTTTTTCTCCTCATAGGAAAAAAGGCCTATTATGCCCACATCATGTTAGCCTCCTGGTACACTGTCTAGCACAGTATTTGCAAAATTAATGGATTTTGAAGCTGTAAGACTTAGAATTCAGAAAACTACCAGTCAACATGCTGTTCTTGGTACAGGGCAGCTGACCTACAGCCAATGTTTTTTGAGTTCCTACTATGTGCCAGGTACTCTAATAGATGCTTTTATGTGTGTTAGCCCATTTACAACACTCAAGGTCTTTTGCACAGTTACTGTTTTATAGCAGGACAAAATGAAATTCAGGGAATAGATCACCTGCTCAGAAACTACTTAATGACTACTTGTCAGGGCTGGCATTTGGATCTTAGTCTTCTAATTCCATGCCAGGGCCCCTTTCTCTCCAGTGTTCCCTCAGCTACATATGCCAGCAAAATTCAGAGGTCTCAACTTGAGATTTGAAAAATGAAGCTTTATCTAGGGCTATGTAACTATGATTTACTTGGTAACTTGTTATATCAGTGAAAATTCTTTAGACCTAGATAAGATAATCCCAAATCATACTGAATTATGCAAAAAGAATTTATTGGCTCAAATATTGGAAAAGTTCAAGAGAAGTTCTCTTGACCATTGATTCCATGTTGACAGATTTTCGTGCTTTTCAATTGCTGGCAAGATTCCAGCTGATAACTTCACAGTGGAAATAAGGATCCTCTCTTCTTGACAGAAAAAATTTCCTAAATTAAATTTTTTTAGGCAATTTGGGTCACATGCTTATCACTCTTCCAGGATAGCTTGCCAGAACTGTGTCATATGAACATTCCTGGATTTAGGAGTAGAGTTCAACAATGTAAATAGGTGTTGGGGGTAAGGGGAAGGAGCCTCCCAAGAAAAGTATCTAGAATTCATGTGAGTGAACCAAGTTACAGTTGCCCTTCTATCAAGCATCTAGTCTACAAGACATATGACCCTGAACCAAATGAGTATCTTTTAAGAATTAGGGCTCTAGTGCCATACTGGAATACATTCAGCCTCTACCATGTTTCAGCTGTGTGACTTTGAGCAGGATACATCATCGCTCTATAACCCAATCCCTTCCTCTGTAAAAGGACTCAATTCATAGAATTTTTGAAGATTAAGTAGATTAGCTTTATAGAAAAAAATAGACATTCTAAGAAAATGCTAGGCATATAGTAAGTGCTCATTAAATATTGGAGACAGGCTAACATTTTTAAATGATTATGCCTCAATTTCCTGGAATTCAACATAGGACTGTGTCTGCCTTGATTAACACACAGCATGAAAGTGAGAACACGCACATGATGTCACACTGGAAGAATAGAGGGCATTCTGCAGCTGTTCCCTGGTTATGGCATTGTGATTGCACTTGTAGGAGTCAGACACCCTTTCCTCATGGCACCTCCTTCAAGTAAAATTTGTCCAACTGTACCTTTGAAATGATATTGCTGGAATTATACCATAGTAGGCATTTTCCAGTGGGCTATTCCCTGGTGCACAACTTCACTGGTGAGTGAAAAAGGGTTGTGGGGAGGGTGCATGGCAAGTGTTGGGTAGATCACATCGTGTTCCAACTTTGCTGCCTTGGTTGGAAGAAAATGCAAGATCCTCACCATGGCCTAAAGATCCTATATGAGCTGCTCTCCTAATTTCTTTCTCTCCTCTGGCTTTGCCTCACATCCTCCTCTTCTCTCATTGGCTTTGTCCACACTAGCCTCCTTGCTCTTTAGGAAATGTGAACATGCTAGGTCTATTGCAGCCTCAGGGCCTGTGCATACAATTTCCACTATTCCTGATCCACTTTCTCACTTTAGTCAAGTATCTGAGCAAATGTTACCTTGCATGGAAAGCCTTTCCAATCCACCTGACATAAAATATACCCTTCCTGACACGCAAATCCTCCTTATCCTTCCATAGATTTGGTATAAATGCTCATCTTCACTTGCTATTTTATACACTCAGTCATTCATTCATTTATAAGGTTTCCCCCAAATCGAATAAAAGTCCCTTAAGGAAGGATTGTTGCTATTCATGGCTCCCTCCACAATGCCTTGAAGAGTCTGGTCATAGTCCTAAAGATTGAACAAATACTTTCAGAATGAAAAAACAAATAAGGGATGTAAAGGTCCCTGCTGCTAGGCTTGAAACATAATCAGTGTTCGGTAAATATTGGTTTAAAAATATATTTTCAGTTAACCCCTCAATGAGATTTAGTTGGTAGTTATTCAAAATTACTGGAGACCCTATCCAGCAATTGCATTCCTAGGTATTTACCCAACGGATTTGAAAATGATGTCTGTACAAAAACCTGCAAGTGAATATTTATAGCAACTTTATTCACAATCATCAAAAGCAGGAAGCAACTGGTACGGTTTTCAAAAAATAGATAGTGGCGCATCCATATGATGAAATATTATCCAGCAATAAGAAAAAGAGCTATCAGTCCACAAAAAGACTTCGATGAATCTTAAATGAGTATTACTATGTGAAAGAAGGCAGTTTAAGAAGGCAACACTGGATGATTCTGGTTATATGGCATTCTGGTAAAGGCAAAAATCTAGTGAAGGTAAAAAAAAAATCAGTGGCTGCAAGAGATTTGAGGGAAAGAGGTGGAAAGTTTGACTAGGTAAAGCATGGAGATTTTTAGGGTGTGAAACAATTCTGTGTCATACTATCCGTGTGGATACATGATGTTATGCATTTATTAAAATCCATTGCATTTTACAGAAGAAAGAGTAAATTGTCATTTTTATTAATTATGTAAAAAACCATTTAGAAGGTCTGGCAATCACAGGTTGGGAAGCAGAATGTCACAGAAAATAAAACAAAACCTCACAAGGATGAGGGTATGTCAAAAGGACACAGGGACCAACTGAAAAAATTGCCAGGGGCCAAAGCTGGAACAGTTTAAGCAACAAAATAAACAGTGTAGTATTGGATATAGCCTTAAATACAAAATAAATATGCATCAGCTATACTGGTGTAAATAAAGAACTAAATCAACAAATGAATGAGGGAGACTAGGCAAATTTCCCATGCAGAAGAATTCCAAGTCCTGTTAGACCTTTTCCTCTCAAGAATGGAGCATAACTCCCAGATCCTTCAGTGTAGCGGCATACTATAGAGAAACCAGGGAACTACAACCCCAGCCAGGTGATCAACAGTCAACAGTGTCAGCGATAAGTCATGTTAATGATATATACCTTCGGCACGATGTGATGAAAATAGCACTTCTCCTCTGTGGTCTTCCTCTCTCAAATCCATAACCCCAGCCTAATCATGAAAACCTCACATCGGTCCCAGTAGAGGGATAGTCTACAAAATACTTAGCCAGTACTGTGCAAATTGTCAAGGTCATCAAAAAGCAAACACAGTCTGAGAAACTGTTACAAGTCAAGAAGAGCCAAAGGAGATTTGATGATTAAATGTACTATGGCACCCTGGGTGGGATTCTGGAACAGAGAAAGGACATTAGGTCAAAACTAAGAAAATATGAATCAAGTATAGGCTCTAGTTAATAATAATATTGTTAACAACAGTTAAAAATAATAATATCAATATTACTTCATGAATTATAACAGATACTAATATAAGGTTCATAATAGGGAAAATGGGTTCAGGCCATGTGAGAGCTCTGTACTATATTTGCAATTTCTCTTGTCAATCTAAAAGTGTTCTAAAAGATACAATTTATGTATATAAGAAAAAGTTACTGAATACAGTCCCTGGAGACTCTTTAAGAGCACATAGTTTAAGGATGTAGTGAATAGAAAAAATTGCTGAAGGGATATAGGTAGTCACGGTGCCCGTCTTTGACACGGACTAGGTGATGGTTTTATCTACCTCCATGCCGGCAACACAGATGTATCTGAGGTCTGCATTCACGGGGAAACTTGCTACGAGGTGGGGACACAGTGGTGAACAAGGAAAGGGCACCTCCACTGTCCTCAGGGAGCCAAATGAGTAGGGAACATGGCATGACTAAAACAATCATACAAGTCAACATAAAATTCCCGTGGTCCTGTGCATTTCTCCTCTGTAACACTAACCATTAGTGCATCAGAGTCCATCAGAGAAGCTAAGAAATGTATCCCTGACCCAGTATTAAAATTGCAGGGGCACTTTGAGAGAGTGGGAAATACTGGAGCCCTTCATCCAGTTGAGATTTCTCCGCTTCATTCTGTGTGTTGCAGTCGGTACCAGACCAACTGTTGTGCCAACAGCTGCCATTTTGTTTAGTTTTGAAAAACTGCCATTTTGTTGTAGACAACTCCCTGTTTGAAGTGGGAAACTTGGTGAGGAAGAATTTTTTTTTAAATATTTTATTTATTTATTTGACAGAGAGAAACACAGAGAGAGAGGGAACACAAGTGGGGGGAGTGAGAGAGGGAGAAACAGGCTTCCTGCCAAGCAGAGAGCCCCATGTGGGGCTTGATCCCTGGTCTCCAGGATCATGACCTGAGCCGAAGGCAGTCGCTTAACCAACTGAGCCACCCAGGCGCCCCAGTGAGGAAGAATTAAAAAGATTTTAAGACTACCTGACAAGACCACTTCATAACAAACAGAACTGTGCAAAATGTTTGAAGTGTAAGACATTAATTCCTCAGCGTTTCTGGGTTTTGTTTTTTTTGTTGTTGTTGCTGTTACTTTTTTTTTTTTTTTTTTTTTTTTTTTTTTTTTTTTTTTTTTAGTGTTTTTTTTTTTTCTACTGGGCAGTTCTCCTCATATGATTCCCCCTGCATAGATAAGAAATAATTGCTTGTTTCTTGAGGCATAAAAAGAAGGAATATCCTAAGTCTACTTTCCTCATACTTGGTATGAATATGACTAATGTCTATTCTAATCCTTGAGGCATTCTTAAAAAGAGCCAGCATGTGAATAAAAAAAAAAGGCTTTAACCTTCTTCCTTTGCTCATTATGTAAATTCTATTGTTCTGCTTCCCTTTTTTCCCCTCCTGTTTCAATGCTTACCTCCATCCCCTTTATTTTTCTGAATGAGTTTTCTTCTCTTTTGTCTTTCTTCAGGGTAGATGTTATTATGCACGTTCTTTTGGGGTGGAGAGGTATATATTAAGACTATTAATATGTTTACTTTTTTACCTATTTAGAATATGGTGAAAGACAAGGATAATAAGATGAATCAGGCCTGTCTTTCCAATAACATGGAGCTCACAGTAACAGCAAAGTCGTCTCTGAGCATTAAGTGCTAATCTGGCTGCATTATGAGAGTAAGTAGAGTATTCAGCATTCTAATCTTTTATATGCAACAACAGCCCAAGTAAATTAATTATAACTTGAGAAATCAACATGAGCATGTAACACATAGGCACAATTTTTCTCCAGGCGCGATAAAACAGTGTTAGCATAGAAATAGAATCATCCTCAGATTCACTGCTAACCTTTGCCCTCATTTTCATTCCTGGTTTTATGCAGGAGTAACTAAGCAGGTTAATGTCACAGAACTGGCTGTGATTATTTTTAGTTTAAACAACAGTGTCTGCCCAAGATAAATGCGTGTGCAAGATAGATTTCACCCCTGAGAATGGTTCATCTTTCCTTTTGCGTGCCATTTTCCCTTTCCTGCCCCTCAAATGGGTTCTGAACATATAGATTATATTATCACATTAAATGAGGATGGGTAAACTTCAAAGGTTCAGATTAGGATGTCCCTGGACTTTTAGATTCAAACTTGAAAGCAGGCTCGCATTAAGGGATCTACGAAGCCATGATGGAGATGCCTAATGTCATTGCCAAATTCCTTTGAGTAGTTTTAAAATGAGACAAATCGAATTTGGGACTTCAGGGCGTTTGAGTTATCCTCTAAACTAATGCTGCAAAGGAAGGGAAAAGAACAATTTAAAATCTTTCTAAAATCATGTATTATAAAAATACATTTATATCAATGTATCCACAACCAACCTCGTATCTGGTTATATCTGTTTCATTGTTAAATAAGAAAAATATGTGTAAACCACAGTTTTGGGCACTCAGAAACAATTCTATGTGTAAGTTATTGTTATTCTTATTTATTGGCTTATTCCTTCATTTATTCATTCAACAAACATGTCTTGGGCTTCCACTATAGGGAGGCACTATGCAATCGGGTGAGTTCATGAGGATCACTTTAGCCGCCTGGCTCTGAGCTGAAACAAACAGCCAAAGGTTGAGATTGCTAGTACGAGACTCCCCAGAGCTCCCCTCCCCGGCTGGGGTGACTGAGAGCCTCCTGTCTCCTATAGCTGAGTTACAACATTGAGATTGTCAGTCTGGGCACCTGAGTATGGCCCTCGCTAACCCATAGCAGACATGTAGGATGACTGAAAAAACTTTGTTGTGTTAACCATAGGATTTTGCGATTGAGATTAATTTATTATTGTAGCATAACCTATCTATCATCTTGACTAAGAGATAAGGTTGAACTAGGATTCATCATTATGAAATACATTTCTCATTCACACTTTAGAAGTGAGGAAACAGAGGCTCTGGAGGTCAAATAACTTACTCAGGTTCAGACAGTTTATAAGAAGCAAAGAAATGCCTTGAACCAGAGCCTCTTGTCCATGAATACACGCGAAGTACGATAATTAGGGGCTATGCATAAGGATGAAGATCTTTTACAATATAGGGAAGAAAACTGCTGCTGTGGGATAGCCTCACCAGGCGTGAGCGGGAGGCCCTCCCTGTGTGCAGAGCTGCAGGTGTTCTGCTACAATTGATCATACACAGAATATAGAGGAGAGCTGCCTGGGGAATGGACACACAAAGACTTCTGGGCAGTGCAAATGGGCTTCCTGGTTGGCCAATGAACTGGAAGAAATAAGACTGAAGGATTAGTGACAAGGAGGTCCAACATAGAGCTATGAAAAAGGTCCTATGAAAATGGGCACAAATGAGCCAGCTTTGATAGCTTTAGAGATCAAAGGAGAATATCTTCTCATAAGATCAGAGGAAACAATGGTAAGACTTCCCTTGGTACCCACTGCCCTCCAGTTGCCTATCCCTAGAGTTCTTACCATAGTTCCCTATTCCTTTCTGACCTCAATACAGGATGAATCGACACTGATTTGAAAAGCCAGTTTATGATGTTTCATATAGCTAATGCATGGCCCCACCAAAATGGTGTTGCTATTTTAGTAAAGGCCTTCAGAAATCTAATGTAAATAAATGGGTATTTAGGTGATTTTCACCATAGCAGCAAAATAGTTGAGAAAAAAAAAATCCCAAGCAGGAGAGGCTTTTGGTGCTTCTTGTATGAGATCCACCAACTTTGTCTAAGGAAGATCAATTCTTTAGTGGTGTCAGTGTCTCCCATGAATATACTCATTCTCCTCGATGTATAGGGTCTGATGTAGGGATTTACTGAGGAGTTTTAAGATAGCACAGGTCCATGCAAGAAGATGTCAGGACGATAATGTTTGGTGAGAGAGGGAAGGGGAAGGGTAGAAATGCTACTACTAGCATTTCCTGAATCATTACCCTACAGTTTTTCTGGGAAGTAAGCATTCCCAAAAATATGACAGCAATTCTGTGGATAAAGTGGTGAAGTCCCCTCAGATAACCTGGAGTTGAACCTTGGCCATGCTATTTAGATTTAACTCTTTCCCCAGAGTTAATATATTACGTCTGTTCTCTCATCTGCAAATTGAATGTAGTAAATAACACCCACTCTGCACATATCAAGTTATCATGAATTTTAATAAGATCATGGTACTTCCATTATTTGTATAATCTTGGGCAAGTAACTTAAATTGTCTGGGTCCCATCTTCTCTGGGTTAATTCTGCATTAGAGGCTTAGTTTAATCACCAAAAACCTTCTAGCCCTGGTGTAATAGATCCATGCATATGAAAGCATTAATTGGGAAGTGTTAGAGAAATGTAAATCTGATTACCCTTATGATTTATGTTTGTATCAGTATTACCATTCTGAATGAAGTAGTCCTTGGGAACGAGTTTTCTCTAATAAAAGAAAAGCATGGTCCCTCATAGCTTCCACGTGGGACTATTGTCGGTGGCAAAGACTTGTCTTTGTAAAGGCCATTGGTAAGAAACATCGAACCCTTTGCTCCTCCTGCTCGCAATTGATGCCCTCCTGCTCTAACCACCAGAAGGGAGACATCATCTGTTTCATGTTCTGATTTACACACAGGAGCTTCTAGCGGCAGTTTTGAAATTAATGAACCCACAGCCTCCAGAAGTCAGAAGCCGCAGAGTCATCAATTTCTCATCGATTTCAAGGAGGAGGAAGGAAGGTTCTGCCCTCTTAACTCCTCTCCTCTACTGTCCTTGGAGGATGGATGCAGTCCTGCAAAGGAAACCTGGTTTCCAAAGGGTCATAAAAATGCTCTTGGAAGTCACTGCACGTTATCCTTCCCTTACATTGATGATAAGCCACTTATTAAGGCTTGACTGTGTGCTCAACACTGAGCTCTGTGAGCTCTGTTCTTTGTCCATATTTTCATATTTCATCCTCACAATAGCTCCAAGAGGTAAATGTCACCCTTATACCAGGAACATTGAGACTTAGGAAGGGTAAATAACTGAGCAGTCAGTGAAATGGGAATTTCGAGCCCAAAATCTGAATTCAAAGAAAGTAATTGTCACATTTCTTAGTTTCAGAGTGGCTTTACATTTTGAAATGTATTAAGGACGCCCAAAAACTTTTGTTTGTGTGTGTCATATCTATCAATATTTGTTGCAATTCACATGTGAAAAATTTAAAACACAAGAATACACAAGCAAACACTCCATTAACTTTTAGTGCAATGATGTTCTGACAGTATTTAGCCGGTGGAAGACTCCAGCATACACTCAAAAGAGACTAAGACTAAAGGAGAGATAACACCTTAGTATACTGTGAAAGTGATTTTGACCTTGCAGACCCCATGAAAGAATTTTAAGGACCTGTAGAGGTCTCAAAACAGTACTTGGGAAACTGTATCAACTTCCACCTTCTCCACTGTAGGCTAATGTGCCTTCACGTCTGATGTAATGCTCACACTGACAGAGATAGCTTCTATGAATCAGACAGAGCTCCCCCATTCTCAAAGGCTTTTATCTCCATAGTGAGGAATTCAACCCCTCGGCCCCTTTTGAATATGCAACTTATGGTTTGAAGAGAAAAAATAAAGACTAATTATGAAAGTTCTATCCAAACGAAAGGTAGTTCTTGTTATTCCCGATTTCTGGGTAACTCTTTCTCACTCCCTCATGACTTAGAGCCCTGAAATCCAAGTGTTACCTGATAACTGTTCACCATCACATCTCATTCAAAGAGATGCTGTTGGAAGCAGTTTGTTTTAACCTGCAAGAAGTATTTTTCCAGTGCCTACTCTGTGCCAAGCGCTGAGCCAGACCCAAGGTTTACGGCAAGTAATGTAACCTAGTCCTTGCACTCAAGAAACATAGAATCTGATGAGGAAGGATATACAAATCCAAAGTTAATTTATAAAAACAATGTGATAAATTAACATACAGGAACACAAAGCAGCAACACCTAATTCGTCTTCCAAAGATCACAGAAGATTAAGAAATACAGTAGTAGGGGTGCCTGGGTGGCTCAGTTGGCTAAGCGACTGCCTTCGGATCAGGTCATGATCCTGGGACCTGGGATCGAGCCCCACATCGGGCTCCTTGCTAGGCATGAAGCCTGCTTCTCCCTCTCTCACTCCCCCTGCTTGTGTTCCCTCTCTAGCTATATTTCTTTCTGTCAAATAAATAAAATCTTTAAAAAAATTATAGTAGTAATTTCACTACTATATTTCAAAGAGCCCATTTTTAAATTTAACTCCATTATCCCAACTTGGTGTCACTTTCAACATTGACTTCTGGTTTTCTCCCCTCTATTTAAATGTTGAAGATTTTCTTTTTTTATATTCAGACACATTGCTTTGCATTTTCAAAGTCAAGTCTCATTGTTATTCCTTCTCTGGGTCCTTTTGTATCATTTTTTCTGATATCCCTGGTATTCATAATATCTCCCAAATGAGTACCATCTGTGAATTTCATCAGTGTGCTGTCTGTTCCCTGTTCTGGCTTGTGAATGAAGATATTAAATAAGAACAGGCATTGTAGGGCAGCTGCTTCCTACAGCACCCCACCAGGAGTCCTCCCAACATTTATGCCACCTTCTCACTGGCATTACATTTTGTTTATGGTCCTTCAGGTAGCTATGAATCCCAAGTGAGAAGGATACCATTCAAACTAATATTAAGTTTTCTGATTAAGGTGTGAGGTAAGCTGTGGCATACTTTCTGCTAAATTCTGAATTCTGAGAGCAGTTGCCTAACTTCCTCCCCTTCTCTATCTCTGGCCCAAAATGACTCTAGTATATTCTTTTCTTTTCTTTTCTTTTCTTTTCTTTTCTTTTCTTTTCTTTTCTTTTCTTTTCTCTTTTCTTTTCTTTTTAAGATTTTATTTATTTATTTGATAGAGAGAAACACAGGTAGAGAGGGAACACAAGCAGGGGGAGTGAGAGAGAGAGAAGCAGGCTTCCCGCCGAGCAGGGAGCCCGATGTGGGGCTCGATCCTGAGTCTCCAGGATTATGACCTGATCCGAAAGCAGTTGCTTAACCAACTGAGCCACCCAGGCACCCTGACTCTGGTATTTTCTAATGAAGCAGTCTCCACATGCAGATTTTTCAGTTTATGTCAATGTGCGGGATGATAAAATGCAAGTAGGTGTCACATTTTAATGTAAGGTGAGAAGCTGTGATGTGGAATATGCAAGAGAATGTTCAAAAATCAGTTAAAGGATTCCTAACCCAGTATCCCTAGTTGGGTATCAAGGGTCGGGTTATGGGAGATTAGAAGGATTTTTAGGGGCAGTTGGGATACTGTTAAGTCCCATCCATTCACTAAGGTGTGAGAGGGGTATTTCCCCATTTACCTTAAGCCAACAGAAAGGGAGTTTAAGATATTCAGAGAGTTTGATAACTATGCTCTGAAGTTTGGAGAATATACATATTGAGGTCTCTCACCCACAGCAAAATCTAAAGACAAGAAGCTATGACTGTGGTAGGCCATCTACTCTCTTAAAATTAATCTGCACAAAAAATATGGGATCATGTATGGGATACACACAAGAGAAACCCACCTGGGCTCGTTGTTGTCTTATCTAAAACTGATAAGTAGAAATTATGCAGGAAGAAGCTAAAGGGACCACTCAATTTCTACTGATGATAAATGAGATGTAAGCCTTCAGCCAGAACTACAATGAATTTATCTAAGTCCCTGGAACTCCTAGGTGGGAATGAACTCATCTCTATCTGCTGTGTAAGAAGAGATCCCAAAATTTAGTGGCTTAAAACAACAATTTACTTAGCTCATGATTCTTTCGGTTGCCAGTTTAGGTGGAGGCTTAGCTAGACAGTCTTCCTAATCTAGGCTGAGTCACTCAAGTATCTGTGTCTAGATGTGGGTCAGTTTGGGGTTTACTAATCTAATGTAGCCTCCACTGAGATAGCTAATCTCAGTTCCACGTGGTCTTTCATTCTCTAGAAGGTTGTTTAATGACATCAAAGCAGGTTTCCAGAAAAGAGTGACAGAGTGCAGAACTGCTTAAGGTCTAGGCTTGTAACTGGAATATCTTTAATTCTTTCATATTCTTTTCTTCGTGGCAAGTCACGAGGCCAACCCAGATACAATGGATAGAGAAATAGCCTCCAGCTCTTGACTAGAGAAGTGATGTCCTTTCTTTCATCTTCCTGTTGTAACATGAGCATGAACCTGGAAGTGCAAGTCATCCGGTGACCAGGAGGTTATAAGCATGCTGAGAAAGGCCTCATCCTAAGGGTAGCAGAGAAAGAAGATGGGGGCCGGGGAAGGATCCTGAATGACATCACTGATCTACCAACATGCCCTTTAATGTCTACTCCTGTACTTCTATTGCATTTTAAAGCAAATAAACCTCTTTCCTGTTTAAGATACTGTTTATTGATGTTTCTGTTATTTTCAGGCAAACACATTCCTGACTGATACAATAACAAATTTTTATATAAGATGAAGTAAACAGAGCCGCTAAGGAGGGATCAAATTAAGAGAAGAATCATAAAAAATGGATTAAGAGTTATGTGAGAAAATATCAAAGCAACTAGAATTTCCCTGGCCAGGGACAAAAATACAGAACTTAGAGAGAGTTTAGTAAAACTGCATGAATGGTTAAAATATAAAGGATTATGAATAAGCTCGTCTTTTTTTTTTTTATAGCAGGAACAAAACAGAAACCAAGTTCACTCTGAGATAGTTAGATCTGTGAATTCATCTTTGAGAGTAATGTAAACACTAGCATGGCTTTGGATCTCCTTTTCTAGACATCTTTGAGAATGGAAAAGGTTTTTTTTAATCTAGGACTAGGTATATTTTTATCTGAAAGAAAAATGAATTAGAACCCCATTTTGGTGTTTTCAGGTCTGTATTTCTTCAACAAATTCTTTGTTATGCATATAAGAAATGGATAGATGTATAAATCAAATCTGGTTCCTCCCAATAACTTGAGATAGGCTTTTTTTTTCTTTTTTTTTTTTTTAAATATGGAACGCTTCACAAATTTGCGTGTCATCCTTGCGCAGGGGCCATGCTAATCTTCTCTGTATCATTCCAATTTTAGTATATGTGCTGCCGAAGCGAGCACTTGAGAAAGGCTTTTGAGAGGCAAAAGGATATGCTCTAGAATGCTTTCTTGGTAATTTATGCTTCTAATTTTTCTCTTCTGAGTCAGAACCTTGACTTCCTGACTCTCCATGTCTCACATTTAGTTTTGTTCAATAAAAAAATCTCTTTTTCTCCCAGAGATTCATGGTGTTTTGATACCCCTCCTTCATAATAGATAAGTGGTTTATTTTACAACAAATAGTCGTGGAGCTTAAAATTATCATTTTAAGTATCATTTAAACTTTGTCGTGCAGTATATCCATCAGTTGCTTGCATCTATTGTCATCATTTTCTTGATGAGGAATCAAGAATCATTTGCTCCAATTTCCATGTATTACCCAAAGAGCCGCCATACTTTTTTTTAGCATAGAACATGCAGTTTTATTACTGCAAATAGTGTATTCGTAATATAATATATATTTCAGTCCTTGGGATATGTTCTTCTTGTGTAACTTGTGGCATACACAGAAATAAGCTTCAGTAAGATAGACTTCTATGTGGGGCCCATTTTTTCTGGCTAATCCAAACATGACCATAAAAATCAGGACTATAACAGTTCTATAGGGTCCATAGAGGTCAGTTATCTGCCTGAAAGGTTTACAAAGACAACAGCAGAATTTGAGAATGCCTGAAATCTATACTATAACATAAAACATAATTTATGTTTTGAAACATATTCTTATATGCAAAATTTGATAACTAAGGTACTTTGGGTTCTGACAGCAAAATAGAATTTCTCCTTGATAAGGAACTGGAAGATCTATGAGAATATTTCAATTCCCTGCTAGATTTTTCTCACAATCCGTTCCATGCCATTCCTATTAGTTCATATCTTCAGAGAAATGTCTATAGCTTGCTGTAGGATCCTAATTATTAGGCATAACTTATCTCTAGTCTTTAATAATGTCTTTTCTCATAAGATGATCTCCAAAGATTAAGTCATTATCTATTAGTTTTTATGGAGGGCTTGGTTTCCCGTCTTTCTTTCTTTCTTTTTTTTTTTTTTTAAGATTTTATTTATTTATTTTACAGAGAGAAGCACAGATAGAGAAGGAACACAAGCAGCGGGAGTGAGAGAGGGAGAAGCAGGTTTCCTGCCAAGCAGAGAGCCCGATGTAGGGCTCAATCCGGGGACTCTGGGATCATGACCTGAGCCAAAGGCAGACGCTTAAGGACTGAGCCACCCAGGTGCCCCTTGACTTCCCGTATTTCTTAAGCACTGGTGAAAATGCTCGCTGGTGGGGCCCCTGGGTGGCTCAGTCATTAAGCATCTATCTTCGATTCAGGAATCCCAGGATCGAGTCTGGGGCTGGAACCCTGCTTGGTGGGAAGCCTGCTTCTCCCTCTCTCATTCCCTCTGTTTCTGTTCCCTTGCTAGCTGTGTTTCTGTCAAATAAATAAATAAATAAAATCTTAAAAAAAAAAAAAAAGAAGAAGAAGAAAGAGAAAAAAGAGAATGCTGGCTGGTGCTAGAGATGGATTTACCATAAAGCTAATGAAGTGAAGCTTCAGAACCCTTCCAGGGGTCTGGGCAAGGCCCTGTAAATGTCTAAAATTTGCATAAATAAGATAATGTAACAACAATTACTTAAGGCCACTCCAACCTCCACTTTGTTATGCTTCCCTTCAGAGCAGGTAGTATTGATGATGCTGTAGGTACTTGGAGATCCAACTAAGGGGAGACTGAGTTGTTTATATATTAATTTGTGTTTAGTGGGATGTATTTATGTGGCCCACGGTCTCTGCCATAAATAATTAAAATATTGCTGGCCTTCTTGAAGATAAAATTGCTTCCAGGCATCCTCTTACCGTTCATGACTCTAATTCACTGGCCTTTACCACACCAAGGGACAAGGACAGAGGGCATGTCACAATCATGCAGGAAGCACACGGGGCCCCTAGGAGAAACATGGTTTGAAATAGGTGCATTCTGAAGTTGGTCTGTGGAAAATTTTTCAGTCAGCAAACATTGAAAACATTGAAAATTGAAAATTAAAATTGAAAATGGAAGACTTGTTCTCAATGGTGTCTGGGCAAAACCAAAATTCTCTCCTGTAAGGAAGATATTCATAATATGCTATATGCAATTACAAATGTACCAAACATTCACTTTTTTGAAGGTAATAGTGAGAAATAGGAATTATCAGAATTCCTGTGTTTGTAGGGCCCAAAACTAGATCAATGTTATAGAGTATCTGTAATGCTTACCTGTAAGCCAAAGTTGACAAAATTGCTCAAATTTGTGAAATGTTACCAATTGATGTTAAAGATAAAAGAAATTATTCTAAATTATTGATAATAACAAAATTGATAATACTAGAGGACTAATTATTTTCTATTTTCTCTAGGAAGGATTACATGTCAAAATAATTGTCATATGAAGAAGCCATCAGAAAACGTACAGCCAAAAGTTATATAGAGATATGTTAGGCAGCTAATTAATAAAAAGCATTGTTATTTTTGCAATTTTTGTAGTATTTGGCAGCTGTCAAAAACTTATCATTAGTTGCGATTCCTATTCTTGTTCTATTTTTTTAAAAGATTTTATTTATTTATTTGAGAGAGCGAGTGCCAGAAAACACAAGCAGGGTGAAGGGCAGAAGGAGAAGCAGACTCCCCGCTGAGCAGGAAACCAATGCAGGGCTCAATCCCCGAACTCCAGCATCATGAACTGAGCAGAAGCCTGATGTCCAACTGACTGAGCCACTGGGTGCCCCTCTATTCTTGTTCTAAATAGATATTTATTCTAATACTAAGTTGTCATTTATATTTTTGCATTCTTTTTTCTTAAAGTGAGCTCCCTAAATTGTAAACATTTTAGGTTTCCTCAAATTTAAATTCATATCTGAGGAGATATCTCTCTCTTTGTGTCTATGCCTCCCTTTAACACACATACATACACAGACAGAGTTTAGTGGACTTGACCTATATTTGTGTTCTTTATGATGCTTTAGGCTCAGTGTAAGACCTAGACCAAAATTTAAATGGAGATTGTATCAGAGATACAAAACTAAAGTTAGGTATAATAACCCACAAATGCCCCAACTGCTCCAAACCCAGTGCTCTTTACTTTGAAGGAATGGACCTGGCTATCGCTGGGCTATAACAGAGATAAGACCCTTCATCTTCTGAGAAGCAGTATGGACTCCAAGAGACAGATTAGATATGGAGTTTCGTAAAATTCTTACTGAGTAAGGACTCCAATTCTAAAGAGGCATAAGTATGAGTCTGGGTGCCATATTTGGGAAAAAATGAAAAACTCAAGGGTTCAAATTGTATTCCCTTCCATGACAAAGTCCTTTAACCCAATGATTCTTTCCTTTAACCTAATGGCAACATCTCTTTACCTTGCAAGTTGTTGTTAAAATCATTCACTGATGTGGGTGAGGTGAATTTTTATGAAATAATTTATTGTATTAATAGTGTTAGCCTGCTTTAGAGGTTTTTATATTCTTTTTTTTTTTTTCAGTAAAGGAATGTAGCATGTGCCCTAGATGTTACGGTTGCTATTATTAGGAGGAATAACAGCATCATTTAATTTTACTTACACATTTTATTATATTTGTCCAACTGAGCCCTATTATGCCCCAGAATAATGGAGGATATTCATAAATTTTTCCAATCTCAAAATCAACCAAAGACTTAGAGTTTTCCCCAGGTACCTCTAGCCTTGAATTCAAATATTATTCCTTCTTGTGCATTCCTCCATTTTATTCTATCAGAACTTCCAACTTTAAATATTGCTTCAAACCTCTGAGGGTTTTTATAAGCTCAACCACAGACTGCCTTTAAGCAGACTTCACTCATAATTAATTAGTTGAATGTGTTTAACTATTACTCATTGTCCAAATAAATGCAAAATAAAGTACCTCTACTTAAGTGTACAAAATAACCACCTACAAAATCATAAGCAATAAAGTTATATCATTGGGTTTGTTCCATTTCTTTTGCTAAGATAAAAATAGAATGTTAGCTTCTTAATAATATTTTCTTATACTAAAGGAAGATATAGCACTTTTGATTGCCTATCAACTTTAATATTTGCTGATACGGGAAAGTGTTAGTCTCTGCAAAATACGGAGAAGCCTTGACCTACTTTATTTGATTTTAACATCTTGCATTTTAAAATGCAGGATCAAGGACTGTAGATTTTTATCATCTTCCTTAGCCATCTCTACAATAAAGGGAATACGGGGATTCTCTGGAAGGAGAAAAGATGCAGGACTCTTGAGGCCAGTTTGATAGGATTGGCAGGATTACTTTAAATAAATTCTAAAGGGAGACACATGCAGACTTGTGCAAGGATATACAGGGAATTTCTGGTGCCTCTCATTGCTTGTCTGTCAGATCCTGAGGGGCATGATGGGATTAATGGCAGAGAAGGCTGCATTTGTCTTGGAGGAAGAGCCTACTTCTATGTGTCAAATTTGGCAGCTGATGATCAAGTACTCAACAGACAAAGGTACCTGATCAGATTGAACAAATCTAGACCAGAGAAGAGAGAGACAATGACATTAGTTTCAACAGACAAGTTGGGTAACAAGAAGGGACAGGAAATGATTTTGCAGCTATTAGTAACCTGAACCAGATGTTGCATTAGAAAACTCAACAGCAGATAATTATGAGAGTGAGAGAGCTGTGGAAGGAAGGAGGTGTCTGGAGGGAGTATTGAGCATACACGATCCTCAGGGCAGTTACATAGTTATTTGAGGGTGGGAGTTGATTAATAAAGGAGTTGATGCATGGCTGAAGAGCCAAAGAAATGTGGTTTAATAACAGATGATACCATTTCTACTACCCATTATAGCATGAACTGAGAGAACATGGTCCCAGAATTCTGGAAGAAATAATGGAATTCCAAACATTGTTTCCATATAATTTGCATAATCTGAAATACTGAACACTAAGTTGTTACTGCACAGTCTTTAAATTTCTTCTGCTGTGATGGCATTCAAATGAAAATGTTGTGCCCATTTGTCTTAGTTTGAGTTTCCCCCAAAACAGATCCCAAGATAAGGACTTGTGAGCATGTAACTCTTTAAACTCCTTCACTCAGATTAAATATTGCAAATGGATTGTTGGAGAATGTAATAGTTACAGGCAAAAGCTCTTAAGCCAAACTACTGGGATTGTAGTCTGAAGACATTTACTAATCATGTGACTTTGGAGTAGTTGCTTTTCTATGCCTGGATATCTTATCAAAAAAATGTTGAAGCTACTAGGATCCAGTTCCTAGAGTTATTGCAAGTATAAAGTCAGTTTATACAAATACTGTGCTTAGAATAGAGACAGATGCATGACAAGTACCCAATAAGCATTAGCTCTCTTTATCATAGATTTATTCCCACACAGCTTCAAAAATCCTTCTCAAAACAGTACGTCAGGCAGTCACTATCAATTAAGCAGGGCTGACACAAAGATGAAACCAATTTGTCTAGTCCTGGTCCTCCATAAAGTGAGAAGATGGTTCTATGTCCATATGGCTTTAAAGACTTGTGAAATCACTGAATCTCAGAAGAGAAAGGGACCATAAATATCAGCCACTCCAACATCTAAACCACTCTGGAAAAGTCTTCTATAATAGGCTCTTACACACATGCTTCTGGGCCTCTGCTTGCTACTCAATGCTCATTAAATCATTCGATTTCAATTTTTAGACATTGTCTTAGTTTAGGCTGGCACAACATGATGCTTGGCTTAAATAACAGAAAATTATTTTCTCATAGTTCTGGAAGCTAGGAAGTCCAAGATCAAGATTCTGGCCCATTCAGTTCTTAGTGAAAGCTCACCCAGTCAAGCAGATAGCCATTTTCTCTCTGTCTTCACCTAACTCTTCCCTGGTGTGTGCACAGGGAGAGAAAGGATTTCCCTCTTTTTCTTCTTTAAAAGGCCACTGATTCTATAGGATTACCGTTATGATCCCATTTAGCCCTAATTACCTCCTAAAAGCCTTATCACCAAATATAGTCACATGGGGGGTTAGGTTTTCAACATATGAACTGGGGGTAGGAGGACACAATTTGGTCCATAGCAAACTTTGTTATTTTTACTGAAGTAAATGTGGCCTCACTATAAGTCACAATTCTGTGACCAAGAGCATAAGAGATGAGACCTCTCTCTACTTGACAGATTTCTAAAAATTTAAAATGTTGGAAATGTCCTTCCTAACTCCTGTCTTTAGGCTTAATGTCTCCATTTATTTCAGTGGTTTTTCATCTAGACTTCTCACCATCCCATGTGTGCTACTATAACCTTTGTTAATTTCTATATTTAGAAGAGGTGTCGACTATTGAAAACATGTTTCAATTGTGATCCAATCAATATAAAATGCACAGGAATTAGTATAATTTCTGTTCTTGTAACTCTTCTTGTTTCCATACAAACGGAGATTGTGTTCACTGTGTTAGTCATTGGGTTGCAGTTTATGGGGAAGTAGCTTACTCCTTCGTTTTTTAGGAACTCAATAACCAGAGCCCACCCTGATGGAGTTCTTTGTTACACTGAGTCATATTTCTCTGAATAATCTTCAGTCTAAAGAGTTCATAGAACACTGGAGACTGGACCATCCTGGAATTCTCCTGATTATTTTTGCATTTACAATGAGGATAGTAGTAAAGACCTGAGCCTACATGGGCAAAAATTGCAAGGGACCAATAAAGAGAATGCCTGCACTGAAGAAAAACTGAGAATATTTTTCCATCTCTTTCCAGAATAGCATGGACATAGAGACAGAGTGAACAGACGGCCATGCTTCTGTTATGTGTCTTTAGTAATTGCTTTAACATGTGACTTGCCATTTAAGCAATAAATGACATTTACTAAGGTTTAATATTTGTCAGCTACTGTGCCAGACACTTTCACATTATCTCATTAATCCCCTCACAGCCCTGTGAGGTAGGTCTTATTAGTCTCACTTTACAGAAAGTTATAGAGCTGGCCTAATTTTACATGCTCAAGATCATTCTTGCTTTGGCTGCCAAATCCCAATTTTCTACCACACCTGAGTTAGTGAAACTGGGATGTGCCAGGGATAATGGAGACCATGCTATTATGTGGTAGGTCACCCTGGGACACTAATATTCCTGATTATATGTATATTAATTTATGAGAGCTTCCAATACAAGTAGCACAGACTGTGTGTGAAGCACTCAGAATCAGGCCTGGAACGTAGTAAGTCCTGTGTATGTATTAACTGTTGTTACATGATGGGATGGATAAAATAAATATGGAAAATTCCTTTAATTTTAACATTAGAACATATTGTAGAATTTTTTCACTCTCAGAAGGCTGTTTCAATAACAAATATCCATTGACATATTAATCCTCTTCTCATGGGTTAGAGTTGAAGACAAAGTCTGAGAAGTAATTTCTGCAACCATGCATTTGTTTTTCATGCTGAGCTGACTTTTTTTTTTCAAGATTTATTTATTTGAGAGAGAGATAGAAAGATAAATAGAGAACAAACACAAGTTGGAGGGTCAGGGAGAAGGAGAGAGAATCTCAAGCTGATCCCACACTGAGCCCAGAGCCCAACTCGGGGCTGGATCTCATAACCTTGAGATCATGACCTGAGCTGAAAATGAGTAAATGCTTAACCATATGCACTACCCAGACACCTCCATGCTGGGCTGACTTCTAAGATGTCTCCCAATGATCCCCACCAACTGATATTCATGCCCAGTGAAATCCCGTCCCTGTGAGTTTAGGTTGAACCGAATGACTCACTTCTAATGAATAAAATATGCCAAAAGTTGTTGGAACGGCACTTTTGAAATTATATTATAAAAATCTGTGACTGCTGTCTTGCTATCTCTGGTCTCTTATTTCTTCTCTCTCTCTCTCTGTCTCTGTCTCTCTTCCCCCCAGCCCTGGTTTTTCTTGCCTGCTTGCTCTGATGAGGCAAGTTGTCATGTTTTGAGTTGCCCTGTGAATAGGTCCATGTAACAAGGAACTTAGGGCAGCTTTGGGTCAACAGCCTTCAAGGAACTGAGACCCCCTCAGTTCAAATTCCTGAAAGGAAATTAATCTGCCCACAACCACATAAATGAATTTGGAAGTGGATCCTTCCCCAAGAGGATTCTTTTTCCAAACCTTGGGAAGACTGAAGCCCCTGTTGGCACCTCACCACAGTAGAAGATCCAGCTGAACCATGCCCGTACTCCCAACTTACAGAAACTATAAAAGAATAAATATTGTTGACTCAAGCCACTATATTTTGGG
The DNA here is from genome assembly GCA_004023965.1 of Spilogale gracilis. NCBI lineage: Eukaryota > Metazoa > Chordata > Mammalia > Carnivora > Mephitidae > Spilogale > Spilogale gracilis. The sequence goes on from PITA01006214.1 coordinate 68,162, forward strand.
GTAAGTTTTTATACAGCAATAGATCACTAATAAATTCTTCTGAAAGTGGAGGATGTTGCAGAAAAAAAATGTTGACCATGATTCAGGTGAAAACAAGATTCATGTGAGCACAGCAGAAAGACCCAAAGAGGGCAAGAAATGAGCTGTCTTCACAAGATCCCAACTATTTCCCCAGAATCACTCTGCTCAAGTAGTTTTTCACCATCAGCATGTCTGGAATCAACCTTTAATTGGAAGCCTTGCAATACCTTTGCTTCCAACTAGTTGTATTTCAAAGCACTTAAATTGCTCAACCTGCTCTAATACACTTACTCCTACTGTTTTCATCATTAATGAGGCATTCAGCTTTTATAATCTAGGAGATGATCTAAAGATCAGAGCTAATTTAATTTAAAATCCATATACTAGAGAAGAAAGCCCCTGCCTGTGGTATTGACGTCAAACTGCAGGCTTCTGGAAACTCAGGAGCAAAGACACACATGATGGCATATGTCATGTTATTATTTCCAACAGGTGCCCATAGTCTTACAGTCACAAAGTCCTACCAAAAGAGATTCTGAAAATTGGTCCCCAATTGATTTAATACTACTCGCCAGAGGCTTTTGTTGATCAAATGAGTGGCAAACCACTTCCTGGATTCATTATAAAGTCTTAAAAATCCCACTGAGCAGCCAAGACCAATAGCAATGAATCCTGCATACCTGATATTTTGGAAAAAGTCATTCATGATTGAGATAATAAAAAAGCTTAGATTTATTAGCAGTGGTTCTTCTAAAACATGTGTTTTTAACTGAATTTTATTGGCAAAATTATATACTCCTACTACAGGAATAAGGCAAAGGCAAGCAAACCCTGTAGACATCTATTTCATATGTATTTTTTTTTATTCTCAAAGTCTGTTTTCCGATTTTCCAGGGTCTACAGTGAGATGGTTTTGGTTAATTGCTTTCTGTTCATCCACTCACCCATTTGGTCATTCGGCAAACATTGTGTACATATCCGATGCTAAATACCATGCTTGGTCTTGGAGATTAAAAAATGATTAACATAGTCCTTCAGTCAAAACAGACAAAGTTATGTTATTGTGACAAATAAGCTTAACATAATCTCAATGGTCTATCCCAATAAGTTTCTTTCTTGCTTATACCATGTCTATGAGGTCCATGTGAAAATTGCATGGAAACCTGGGCTACATTTGCTGAGACCAGGGAAGAATAGGACTAGAAAATCCAGTAGCAATAATTACATCCTACCATCAGAAGGGGACATAAGCTCTGCTGTTCACATTGCCATGTCTGCCTGCAAGTTGAAGGGCAACACCTCAGCAGCTTCATTAGGAGGAGAAACAGAAATAAAGCATACCATTATCTACCATATGCAGACTTTGACCCTGAAACCCCAGCCCCAGTCTGGTTTTGTGAGCCTGTACAGACTTGTCATAGTCATGTGTAAGACTTTTGTCAGGCCTTTAAAATATTAAACATATTTGTTAATCCCCCATGCCTGTCCTCATGGATAACTAAAGGAACAGGCCCTCTGTGCTAGAGATGAACCCATCTCCCTCTCTCTGAAGATATTGCAGACTTTGTTTCCCTCTCTTCCTCTCTGACCCAGGTAGGAAGACCTAGTCACTCTTGAACAAAGGAGGGCATAGTGAGGATCAAGTTAAACATGAAGAGTTACCATTAAAATCCATTTATTTATTTGACCAGCGGAACATTTGACAACTATGTATTAAGCGTCTTTCCTCTGTGCTGTATGCTAGGAGTGAAATGTTGACCAAACAGTAGAATGAGAAGATTGTCATGCAAATGAGCAATCACAATGCTGTGTAGTAAATTATGCTAGAGAAATGCAGCATATCCAGGATCCAGTGGGTGCAGAAAGACCCCTGGAGGTACTAATGACAGAGTAGGGGTCTAATATAAGTTTGGTAAAAGAGCTGGGGGCAGAGGGATGGTTCCAGAAGAACAAAGGCCTGGAGAAGAGAGGGAGACAAAGAAAGAGAAGAGAGCAGGGGAAGCTTTTGACAAAATCAGGTAATTGCAAGAAACCAGAGTGTAGATTCAAGGTGTGAGCATTTGGGGAAGTGAGATTAGAAACATGAAGAGGAGTCAAGTATCCAAGGACCTTGTGAGCCCTAAGCAAGGGCCTGGACTTTTTCCCAAGAGCTGTGGGAAGCCACTGCGAGGTCTCATACAGGAAGAGTGATATGATAGTTCCCTCAGATTCGAAGTAACAACTGCCCTTTACAAAAGCCTAGCAGTTATTATACTGGCAAAGGACCCACCCCAGCAGTTGCTTACAGAAGTCCTGGTCTTTGGTTTCCCTAAAAGGGCGATTTATGAGGAAGCAGACTGGGGATCTGTGTGCTTTGAATGATCGGGAAAACCCCAGGAGAGTCCCTGTTACAAAACTATTTTTTCCACACACTCTGTCATTGACACTAAAATCCCACTCTTGGTTCCTTCATTTTTTCATTTATCTGTGCATCAAATATGCACCAAGTGCCTGCTTTGTAAATGGAATAGAGCTTGTGCATTAAAGAGATAAGGATGGGGATCTTGCTTTCAAAAGGCTAAAGTTCTAGTGGGGAAGATAAGACTAGTTTAATGGTATTGTGTGTAGGAGAACAGAGCTGTAGGAACCCAGGGGAAGAAACAAGCCTTTCAGGTTGAGGAGCCCAGGGGAGGCTTTGTAGAGAAAACACCACTAAGGCTGGGCCTTAGAAGATGAATTCGAGGATCTCAGTGCTGAGCAGTGTTTTCACCACAGACATTTCAGCTATCTATGACAGAAACTTAACTCCAATGAGCCTAAATAAAAAGAGAGCATTTATTGGTTCACACGTTGGGAAGTCCAGAGATGCAACTGACTCCATCCTCAGCTGGAACCAGGGACCCAAAGTTATGATCAAGCTCACTGTCCCTCTCTCCATTCTTAGGATAGATTCTCTCTGGCCCCCAAGATAGTTCTGAGGGAACTCACTATATTTGTTCCATAGGGCTTCTGTAATAAATCACCACAAAGACTGGGTAACTTAAAGCAACAGGTTCTCTCATAGTTCAGGTGGGCCAGAGTCTGAAACTGAGGTGTCAGCAGGGTTGATTCCTTCTGGTGCCTCTGAGGAAAAAATCTATTCTGTGCCTCACTCCTTACTTCCAGTGTTTGCCAGAAATTGTTGGGGCATTCCTTTTCCTTTAGAGGCATCCTACCAATCTCTGCCTCTACCTTCACATTGCCTTCTTCTCCGCACTTCTCCTCTGTGTCTCCTTACCTAAAATCTCCCTCTCTTTTCTCTTATAAGGACAGCAGTCACTGAACTTATAGGCCAGCCTAAATCTGGGATGGCCTTTCTTAAGATTCTTTACTCAATTACATCTGCAAAGAACTTATTCTAAACAAAGTCCTATTTCAAATTTCTAGGTAGACATGAAATTTAAGGGGACACTATTCCACTTGCCTTACCCAGCAAAAACATCTTTCCCACTATGTATAGCAGTTATAAACCCTCCAGTTGGCCCAGCTTGGGTCATGTACCAGATCTGTGGTAGATGGGGTAGGCTGTGGAATTCAGCACTACCAGACCCACACGAATTGACTTCTCAAGGGGAAACAAGTTCTGTTATTAGGAAAATAGGAGAAGGTGTGTTAAAAACATATCACTGATAGAATCCTAGAAGAAATAGGAAAGAGCTTTCTGGGGGATGATAATGGAAAGGTCTTTGGAATTCTGATGTTTCAGAACTGAATGGATTCTAAAGGCTACTCTATGGACTGCATTCTCTTCTACAGATGAGGAATAAAAAGCACAGGAAAGGAGTTTCTGAAGACTCCTGTACCCAACAGTCAGTGACGGGAATTCTGTTGGAGGACAGGGGCTACCTATCTGGATATGCAGAAGAGGGAGGTACCCAGAGAGCGGGACAAACCAGACAGGGAGAGGGCCAATGCTAGGAGACATGGATGGATCTTCAAAACACATTTCATGATAATACATACATCTGTCCCTGCCTTCACTTATGCAAGCATTTTACCCATATAGCTACAAGTTAAACCACTGGTTTTCAGAGGCTACTGACCAATGTGGAGGTAATGTTCGCATCCATCTTTTGTGAAATTAGAAAAATAAGAATAACATGGGACTTTTTTTCAAGCTGAATTAATGCCATTTAAAAGGTTGCATTTTCCTCATGAAATTATATCCTCTCTACCTTTTTGATATTTGTTGAGTTTTTGTTTATTTTATTAAACCATGATCATAGTAGAAAGTAATTTTTATTTTGTGTCATTTAATTTATGGCCTGTATTTTGCAAATGAAAATGTTGACAACCCTATAGTAGTTTTGCATATTTTGGAGCAGGAAGGAGATTTTACTGATTCATGAGATCCAAAGGTCTTGGATCCCTGGTGTCAACCAACTGTTTCATTTCACTGGACAGCCTCAGAGCTGAACAACAATAGTGAGAGATAACAAGACACTTCTCGGAACATTTATTGTTTAAAAAGAAATGTGGCCTTAATTTTGAATCGAATGTACTATGTTTAACACATTTTAAGAAAGCTCTGTTTTGCTCAGGACAAGATGTAGCTTGCTAGTTGCATTGCTTGTTGCTAAGGGATGTACCACTCTGGAGTAAACTCCAGTAACCTAGAGACCTCTCCACCATTATCCCAAGGGTTCAAAAACACTTCTTAGTCAAAGCAGCTGAGCTGGTTGAAAGCCTCTGATTCATTTGAAAACCTTTACAGGTACTTTTCAAAAAGGAAAATTAGGAGGGCATTCTTCAGAGTAATTGACCTGTGAATTTTACTTTGATTTGTTTATCCACAACAACCAATGCACCAAGTTAGCAATCTGCATGCTTCAGCCAAACCTCATGGCTAACAGTATTTGAATTGCACTTCACCCATCACACTGCAAGCACTCATGGCCCCTCCATCTGAGCCATTCCTGTTAGGGTAGCTATTTGGAAGTGTGGGGAGGTGGCATTGTGAAAGCTTATTTAGGGAGCCCGTTAGACATAAACCGATTCCTTCCTGGGATTTAGAAGGATGGATTTTCTTTGTCTCTGTGAAAAGCGAAGAGATATCCAAGAGTGGCATATAGGCCACTATATAATAAAATTAATGTATAGAATTTTTGGTAGGTAGTACTATTAGATCCACTTTCTCTACCTCCCCCCAGCTTCCTTGGGTTTTGAACAGTTTTTGAAGAATGAAGGAGGTAAATAATGCTGAAAAGCCAGCAAAGAAAAGAAATGAGAGTGATTTAGAAAGATAAATGCTTCCCCCTCTAGGCCTTAGACTAGAGAAGATAATAAACATTCTTTGTCCATTTCTTATTCATTCATTGGTTTATTCGTTGATTGGCTGATTCACTCATTCATCAATCCATTAAAAATCAAAATTTTATTAGTGACTATTTTATGCAAGATAGTCTTAAGGCACTGACATAAAAAGGTAATTAAAATGGAATTAAAAGGAAGGGGTTTTTAGGAAACTCATTTTAGCCTAGTGTTGTGGAGGTTGCTGGTACCCTGAGGACTCTTGGGTATCCTCTTGTCCTCAGAAGTGTTGAGCAGGTTTCAAACTTCTACTTCAAAGAGGTGAAGAAGTCCACCTCGCTGATTAAGGTTGGTTCTAGTCCTCATATTTTGAGGGATAGAAACATAATATTGATAAGTGCTTTCCAGGGACAGTCAATTCCCCCAAGGAAGGTAATCAAGCAAGGATATAGGGCACAGCATATGCCTGTCTAGGAAGAGTGTCTGTGTCCCCCTGATTATGGGATATTAACCAATCCAAGCACAGGTTTAGTGCCTGCTCTTCAGGATCATCAGGTGGGGGGAGGGGGGATGCAGCCACAGAAAGACAAAAGGCAAATCCTTGATCATTCTTCAAAAACTGATCAAGACCCAAAGAAGCTGGGGGAGGTGGAGAAAGTACATCTAATAGTACTACCTACCAAAAAAACCTAATCCAGGGGAAAGCTCACTGGGCAACAAAGGAAAAGAGACTAGTCACTAATCACCCTCATTTTTCATTAATAAAATTTATACTTATGATATTAAGAACCATAATTGATTATGGGATATTAATCAATCCAAGCACAGGTTTAGTGCCTGCTCTTCAGGATCATCAGGTGGGGCGCGGGGGGGAGGGGGGGGAATGCAGCCACAGAAAGACAAAAGGCAAATTCTTTCCCTACAAGAGTTCATTGTCTAGTCAGGAAGTAAGATTGGCTAAAAAAAAGAAGAAGAAGAAGAAGAAGAAGAAGAAGAAGAAGAAGAAGAAGAAGAAGAAGAAGAAGAAGGAGAAGAAGAAGAAGAAAGGAAGAAGACAGACTTGCTTTTGCTTTCAGGTGAGTTTAATGAAACACATTAGGGAGTATAAAATCTTTTCATCCTTCTGGCATCTCATTGAAGGGCTGGTTCTACCTATTATTGAAAACATTAATAGCCATATTTATTGCATACTTGCTATGTACCAGATGTTATTCTAAGTGCTTTGCATAGATTATCTCACAATCTTGTGAGATAGACAGTGTTATTATTCTGGATTTACAGATGAAGAAATTGAGGCACAGAGAGATTAAGTGACTTGCATGAGATTATATGGTTATTAAGTAGTGGAGCTAACATTCCAACTCAAGTAGTTGCTGGGACAGCTTTTATATATAAGTAATGTGCTGTAGTGCTCCACACCTGAGAGACTGGTCTGTCAGAACCAGGGCTTGAGAGATACCAGAGTGGGAAAACCAGGTGGGACTGGTTTCCAGAAACTAGATGGGGGACAGAGCAGGTGTTTCCAGATAGGTTCCATCAGCCAGAAATGTCATAAATAGAGGTGAATGTCTGATACTCTATGAGATGGGCCAGGGTGGGAGAACTGAACTTTGGCAACTAGACACACTGACAGGGGCTAACAATGGGTCTGAGGAGAAGCCGATGTACATAAGGGGTGAGCAGATGTAGCTGCACTGACAGATCACAGAAGACGGAACCAACTGATACTTGAACCAGGGGATGATAATAAAATTAAAGTATGGATGACCTGCAAGTGACTGAATTTGTCGAGTTTTTGTTTGGTTGCAAATGAAAGAAACTTAACATAAACCATTTTATATAAACAAGGAAATGTATTAGCTAATAAAACTGAAACATGCATGAGTATGTTTGCTTCTAGTACATTGGATCTGACTGCTCCAATCAAAAATCTTTCTTTTTATCTCTGGGATCTGCATTGTTTGTGTTGGCTTCTATCTCAACCAAACTTTCTACTTGTAGTAATTTCTGAGAGTCTAGAAATGACAGTGAAAAGAAATCTTTCCCCAATCATTTATTATTTAATTAAGTCAAATATTTGTTTAACATCTACTATGCACCAGCATAGGGAATACAGTGGTGAAAAGAATAGCTTAGTTTCCTTTCTTACAAAGATTGTATCCAGGAGGGAAAAATAAATGGGAAATAAACAAACAAATACAACTTAGTAACGGTAAGCGCAATGAAGAAGAAAATAAATAAATCCAGGTAAGGGTATGGTACTTTCGTATAGTAGCTCAAATGGACTAAAACAGTAATCAGAGTAGATCTCACCAAGGAAATGACATCTGAGTAGGCATGTGAATTAAACCACAGAGTGATCCAGGGAACAAACAGAGAAAGAGCACACTAGGACAAAGGAAGAGCAAAACCAAACCCAACTCTTCTCAATTGGGGAATCCGGCTTTAAATGTCATGTTGAGCAGCAAAAGATGAATAAGACATGGACCCTGAAGTCCAAGGAGCAAATGGTCAAAGAGGAAGAAATGGACCAGGTTTAAAAATGGTGATGGACATTGGGGAGGGTATGTGCTATGATGAGTGCTGTGAATTGTGTAAGACTGATGAATCATAGACCTGTACCCTTGAAACAAATAATACATTATATGTTAATAAAACAATGCAAACAATAAAGATGGGTTGACATGGTGTTACTCCTGATGGTGAGTGTTAGGGCACCATGGAAGCATGGAGGCATGGAGACAGCCATGATCAGGGAAAGCCTCACCTTGGAATCAAGCCTATACTCCCGATGGTTAAAATGATAACACTCTGGTCATCATGCACAGTACACAAAATCACTGCTGTGATTTCCATACTGGAGTCTTCAGTGATTTGCTTTCTTTTACTTTTTCCTCACAACAAAACTTGTTAAGAGTAGCAGGTTATACCCAGATTTGTGCTATGGTCTGTAGCATCTTTTCATTGATGTGCTGATGAATCCGAAGTCCATCAAGAAGGAATGGACAAATAAGCTTGGCTCCACAAAGGTTAACCTTAAAATCTGATGTTGTCATGGTGCAGTGAATAAAGAGACATTTGCTAAGAGTCTCCAACTAAAGCCACCAATAAAGCTCACTTGCCCTTTCTGGCTCTCTCTCTCTTTCTATCACATACACTGAAGAATGATTTATCTTTTAACTTAGCCTTAATTCACAATTTCACAATTAATTAAATATCAGCCTAATCATTATACCCACAAAGCATTTAAGCTGATGTTGGGAGAATGATGGGGAAATGAATAATGCTTTGAAGGTCCATTTCAATTTAGTTATTTGATTAATGAATATTCCACAAGGGCATTTGGGAGATGACCTCTGTTGATGACTTAAAAAAAGACATGTCTGTTTAGATAATGAGAAGACAAAGAGAGCTTGAGCTATCTCTGGCTGTACGTTGTGTAGAATTACAAGGATTAATCCATACAAAATGTATTACTTTTCCCATGGCTTGTTGAAGATAACAGAGAATTGTAAGATCAATAAATAAAGTTTGGCATTTCAAAGATGCTGCTTGATGATAAACTGTGCACCCCACACCTCCAGCCATGGTGGTTCTGAGCATAAGATACCCACTAGAGGCTTATGAAAGAAAGCTGGGCTTGTTTCTGATAAAGCTTGTGGCGGGGAGGGTTGTTTGCCTCATAAACTCTCCCTAATCCCTCCTAACACCTGACCTTTCGATTGCTTAGATGTAGAGGGAGAAAATTGGTTGTCACCAGCTTCCTGTATATTCAAACAAATAAAGAACAGCTTACCTTGTTTTGTGGTTTAGAAAGAACCTTTCCCCAGCAGTTTTGTGATCAAAAGCGCATACTGCAAGAGGGAATCAAATATAGGTCAAAGATGCTGACTGCAGCACCTGATAAGAGTTGGGCATAGAGGAGGAGGTGTTCCAATCACAACCAGACTGCCTTCTGCAGCAAGAAACACTTATCACAAATTCAACATTGTAATCTTGGACAGTTAAGTTACTTTTCATCTTTAATTATGCTAAATCTTAGCACAGTCTAAAGTGAATCAAAAAATTGGGGTCAGCAGGGTCCCCAAAGGATTGGAGTTGTTTGAACATGAAGCAAATGCTAGAGAAGGTTTAATTTTTATAGTAAGCAAAATAGTACTTCTTTTCCTCCTGAGTTGTTTTTCCCTTTAAACCATGGAAGGGTACTCTTTGAAAGCAGGATCTGTGTTTATTCAATAGATAACTAATAATCCAGAGCCTCTTGGAGCTTCTGGTAGCAAGTTGAGAATCTGGACTCATGGGCCTCAAAAGACCTTTGGATGCCCAGCACAGAGAGTGGAAAGCAAGGCTTGCAATTGCAAAGCCTGGGGAAAGGTTGGGAGGGGACCAGCTACTGGTGTCCACCTCCTTCCCGATGTATAAAGGATGAGTTAACACTTTCTAAAGCCGTCTGTTAAGCCACTCGGAATGAGTCTATTTCAAAGGGAAGAAAGATAGGAGAACTCTTTTAGAAACAAGACACTTGATTATATGGTTCAGACTTCAAGGCTCTAGTTTGGAGTAATAGAAATTTTAGAAATTACAAGGTCTCACATCCAGAGGTGGCACTGATTAACTGTTCAATTTGGAGCATGACATTTAATTTCCTTCTTCTAAAAATGGAGGAGATTTGTTCAGCTTGAAGTTTTTTCTCAGCACAAAATTTCTCTTCTTCTAAGTGTTTTTCCTTGCCTAGGCAACAAAATCCAGGATTATGGCATGGGAATCATCTGTAGTCATTGTCACATGGCCATTAGGAAACTACTCTGTTAGTCTTTTGAGGGTAGTTGTTTCTTTGAACTTGAGGTCTCAAGTTTTACATTTTAGATGTCTTCTACTATAAATTACCCAGCGGGAAGTTCTTACACTCAGCATTTAATTTGCACTCACTTCCATAAATTACTTGAAAGCCAGATTTTTCATATCTTTGTAATATTGCATGATGATTTTGGCACTTTTTTGGCATATAATCATTTTGGACTTGAAATGTTCTAGATCATACGGTAACTGCTAAGGTTATTGTCAAGGGAAAATTCTCATTTAATTTTGCCTTAAAAAGATCCCCTTATGCTGAATATTTCCAAGATAATCTTCCACCAGGAGATCATTTAAAAGTCAAATGACAAGGCTGGCTTTCATTTTCCCTTGTCAAGTCCAGAAAGACTTTCTCAAAATATTTAGCATCCTGATCTTTGGCAAAATAGCATCTGGGGATTGCCGAGGATGGCGAGCACTTTTTTTTTTTTTTTTTAATCTTCTCACAAATGAGGATTTCCTTGTCATTGGGACCAATTCAGACCTAGGGTTAGGGGGAGTTTGAGTGATTCTAGCACCTCTCTCTGGGCCTTGCACTGTGTCTTTCTCAATACACCTTTAGTTTGGACTTTGAATCCCCTTCAATGATTGACTTTTCTACACCTTTTATCTTCTCTGCAACCTCAGTTCCTGAGACAGTGGTAGTCCTGTTCCGTGAACTGGGGCCTAGTGACTGGCTGGCTGACATTACCTGACATTCTTTCTTGATGCCAAACACTTGCCTGGATCTGTCAATAAATATTAGACCTCGTTCTGATTCACGAGAAGGAGACAAGTCTTTAAGACTATTCTCAGGGATAGATGGTCACCCGGATTCTAGAGACCTGACTACTTCCTTACCTGTGGTTAGCTTTGTACTTCTGAGTGACTGCTTCTTGAATTTATTTCTTGATTTTAGTTCAAGCAGAACTGATGCCTGTCTTTGACATCCTAGGTGATTCCATACTTACCAGTATGCATTACAATTTTAACAATGTACAACATTGGGGTGCCTGGGTAGCTCAGCCAGTTCAGGATCCAACTTTTGGTCTTGGCTGGGGTCATGATCTTGGGGTCATGGGAATGAGTCCCACATTGGCTCCATGCTCAGCAGGAAGCCTGCTTGAAGAGTCTCTCTCTTTGCCCTTCTCTGCTCCTCCTCTCTCAAATAAATAAATAAATTTTTTAAAAAGTGTACATTATTTTAGTCAACCAACATAAGCATTCTTCTTATAGAAACTGATCAACATGCAAACTTTTTTTATTATCTAACAGCATCCTTCAGAGTCTTTACAGGGACCTGGATTTAACCACTCCACACATACCTGGACTGTGACAATCCTAGGTCATATTCTTATAAATATAATTGCTGTACTGCTAACTTAGTCATCATAATATTCAGATACTTCTTTTTGTCTGAGAAACTGCTTCCTTCCATCTATTGGGAATGCCTGGTTTTTTATTTTAGAGCATCCTTTTTTTGGCCTTAGGACAGCCAGTTACATGCAGCTTATCCACATATTAATAAAGTCAAGATATCTCATTGAATAACAGATTGACATATTGCAGCTTTGTTAACAGATAAAATGCCCTATCACTTAAAATTGTAATTCTACCAGTATCTTTTCAATTCTCCATTTGCTTTCCTTTTCTCCCCCCATAGCTGATGCTACTTTATCATTAGTATCCCAGTAGGAAAGGGCCTTCACAGAGAAAGGGTACTGAAGCTGTCCTGATGGAAACCTGTTCCCCGACTTGGATTTTCATGGCTGAAACCCATGATTATATTTGTTACCTACCCTTTATCCCTTGGGCTTTCATGAAAGAAAAAGAATTTGAGAAGCAAATGTGATAGGAATCTAAAAAGACCAGAAAGTGTACTTAAGGTCTAGATCTCCAGCAGAGCAGAGGTGTTTGGGAGAGTAGCTGCAATCTTTATTCAGAAACAGACCCAATTCAGAGGGCTTTTAGTAGAGTGAAATCACACAGTTGATAATCATCAGACGTGATTTCTACATTGAACTACCATTGTGGAGTCTTTTTTAAGACACTAAACTTATTTTCACCACTCCATGAAAGTTCAAAATCAGGGCTATTGTGAGTAGAACATACCTTTAAAGTTGGTGGGAGGGAAGGGAGTTTCTCCTATTCCCTAGAGCAAAAGGCAAATTTGCACATACAGATAAAATAAATACAAGAATTCTTAGGATCTAGGCATATGGTAAATGTTAAATTTGGCCTGAAGAGTAACACCTCCCCAGAAAAAGAAAGTGAGGGAAGCCTTGCTGGATAATATTTTCAGTGCAAACTTGTAAGTCAAGTGCTGGGGCTACAGGTAACTGTGGGGCAGAAATTTGAGTTCATCATATTTTGGAATCATTTTTCCTGGACCATCAGAAGTCTTCTACCTCTTGAGGCTTAGATGTATACAGGGTGAGATTGCCTCCCAAGGATCCTCCAAGGACCCTTGATTGTGAGCATTATCATTTAGGAGGGTACTACTAAGTTATTCCTAGAAATTTTTCTCCCCTTGGATAAATTTTTAGGATTTAAGGGCAAAAATGAAAGTAGAAAAGGGGGCAGAAATGTATAGTGATCTATACCTTATCTTTGTGGGTTATCGTCATCACTTATGTTTGATTTTAAGTATATGTAGTGCTCTCCCATAGTAAGAAAAAAATAGAATAGATAACTTCTTCCATTATGGCGCTACTGGAAGGACTGATTGGGGCATGTTTTACTGCAAAGTACAAAAACTTTGCCATTAATTAAGAACACAGAAGGATCATTATCAATGGGGAAAAGCTGACAGCCTTCCCATTGAGATCAGGAACAAGACAAGGATGCCCATTCTCAGCACTGTTGTTCAGCATAGTGCTAGAAGTCTTAGAAACAACAATCAAACAACGAAAGTAAATAAAAGTATTCAAATTGACAAAGAAGAAGTCAACTCTCCTTCTTTGCAGATGACATGATACTTTATATGGAAAATGTAAAAGACTCCACACCCACACTATTAGAACTCATACAGCAATTCAGTAATGTGGCATGATACAAAATCAATGCACAGCAATCAGTTGCTTTCTTATACACTAACAATGAAAATATAGAAAGGGAAATTAGAGAATTGATTCTATTTACTATAGCAGCAAACACCAACCTTTGGTTGGAACAAATCTAACTGAAGAGGTAAAGGATCTGTACTCATGAGAACACTCATGAAAGAAATTGAAGAAGACACAAAAATATGGAAAAGCATTCCATGCTTATGGATCAGAATAATAAACATTGTTAAAATGTCTATACTTTTTAACAGAGCAATCTATACTTTCAATGCCATCCTGATCAAAATTCCACCCGCATTTTTCAAAGTGCTGGAAAAAACAATCCTAAAATTTGTATGGAAGCAGAAAATAATCCAAACTGCCAAGAAAATGTTGAAAAAGAAAAATAAAGCTGGGGGCATCATGTTACCTGATTTCAAGCTTTATTAAGTTGTGATCACCAAGACAGCATGGTACTTTGCGGAAGAAGGAATAGTAGCTGACTCTTCCTATAATACCATCCAGAATATAAGGCAGAGATCCTTTTTTTTTTTTTTACGATTATTTAATTTATTTATTTGACAGGAAGAGAGAGATCACAAGTAGGCAGAGAGGCAGGCAGAGAGAGGGAGGAAGCAGGCTCCCTGCCAAACAGAGAGCCCGATGCAGGCCTCTATCCCAGGACCCTGAGATCATGACCTGAACCGAAGGCAGAGGCTTTAACCCACTGGGTCACCCAGGTGCCCAAGACAGAGATCCTTATGTTAGTGAACTTTTATGCCTTTTCTTCATTCAAGTCAATTTTCATTTTCTTGAAGACCATTTATTCTCTAAAGTTTTGGGTGAAGAAATTTTGCAATGATATTTTTCTAATTCATTTAAAGACTATTGCATTTATTCATTCAACAAATATGTATTAGGTGCCCACCATTTTCTTATCACTGTATTAGGTACTAAGCTAGATTAGGTACAAGATTCATTAAAACTCATAGTCATGACTTTTGTTTACTTTTAATGTTTTTTAACTTTTTAAAAATTAAAACAAGAGTAAGAATGGAGTGACCTCATGTACATCTCTCCCTCCTCTCCCACTTCTGTCCCAGGAAGGAACGTAGGATCTTTCTCTAAATCTAAACTTAAACATGGATTCAAGAAGCCTAAACAGATTATTTCTCTCGCCATTTGAAGTTGATATATCATGGCTGTTCAATTTTCACTTCCTTCATCAAAGTTTTCAACTAATCTTGATGTCAAGGGAGTCAACTTTTATGTACAGTGTCTAGAACATTGTAGATCCTCTGTACATAGCTGTTGAATATCCAATTCTCCACATAGACACGTTGGCTTCTCTCATGGAAACTTCTATTTATACTTGGCCATCAATGACAATGCCTTCATCTGATCTCCTGTTGTAGAATAAATACTCCCTTGTATATATATTTTCTGTACTACTTGGTTACTCTTGTCTTATATGTATATCTTGTCTCCCAACTAGAATAAAAACTTCTTAGAGTTCAAGGGTACAGCTCCCATTATTAAAAGACAGCAACATGACACACTTTGGACTAGGTACTGGGATATAACAACAACAGCTAGTATTTATAAGCCCTTACTATGAGCCACACCGTTAAGCACTTCACATAAATTAATTCAATCCTCATTACAACCCTATGAGGCAGGTACTATTATAAACAACATTTTATCAGTGAGGAAACTGAGACAAAGAGAAGTTAAGTAACTTGAATAAAGCTGCCCAGCCAAGTAAGTGATAGCACCAGGTTTCAAACCTGTACAGTCCAACTCCAGACTCCATGCTGTTGCTGGGGTCTCTGTTTTATAGTCTGACTCATAATTCCTGGTTAATTAATTTGAATATATGGGAAGATAAAATTTTTCTATCATTCACTCAATCTTAAAAGAACTGTGTTGGAGAAAATAGGTTGGCAAGTTTGACATCCTTTTAGCTGCTTTGCTTGAAGAGATGCCTGCTGTTCTGGAAATAACTTCAGCATGACACTGTGTTTTGCCAGCCTCCGAGCTAACTTTAAATCGTGTGGGTCACAACTATAAATGCTCTGTCCTTTTTCTTGTAGGGATTTTGAATTTGCAGAGCTTACATAAGTAGATGCTGTTAAGACAAGGATGAGAGATGATTTGATTCTGGTATATTTGCTCAGGAAGGAAGTGCAATAGAGAATTAGCCTTGAGGGGAAGGACTTTTGATACCAGTTTTCATTTTCCAGAGAATCCACTATGCCTCTAAGCAAGTCATTTTACTTCTATCTTCCTGTTTACTCTTCTCTAAACTGTGTGAGATAATTCCTATGCCTCCCAGAAGCAGATAAAAAGGCTAGCTTATTTAAATATCAGAAGAAAGTAGGATGAAAAATTTTATGATTACATGTTCATGTTGTTCTAAACAACAGTAAAGTCATAGAAAGTTTAAATGACTCAATGCCTTGATGCTTATGTAGCACACTGATAGGATTAAGCCCTGTTAAGACAACATTCTGAAAAACACTGCTTACCTGCTTATACCCAGCCATTCTGGATTCCTGACATTAAACTGAAATAGCCTTTGAGGGTCTGTTCTAGAGGAATCAATATGAAATACCATCAGGAGGGGCTTTAACTTAAGACTTGAAAACAAAAGAAGTGGTTGAGAATGACATGGATACACACTATAAATAGACTAGGACATTATATGTACATAACAAATGATAAATTATATGTATTCAAGAATCTGAAATAAACTACCAATTTGTCCTTACTTAGAAAGTGATGACTGTCAATAAATTTAAAAGAAAAGTCTCACCATTATGGATTCTTTTTTCAGACTCTCCTGGTTTCATGTGTGTTGCTCATCATCTGTACTGAGGTTGGTAGTATTAGACCTTATCTCTTTTTAGAAATGATTTTCAGTCTCTGCAAATGCTTTGGTATGTTAACTATTAGTGGCCTTATCAATTGATAGGGAAATTTGACATTTTCTAACAGGCTCCTCAGGATGTCTGTAGCCATGATTTGTTAACCCCCTCTGTGTTGTGTGCTCTCTACTCTGCAGTGCAGTGAGTACATGTATTTGGTCATTAGGTTAGGGTACAAGATGAAGAAGACAAAGTCTCATTGTTCAGCACCATGAAAATCTCCTTACTCAACAGAACCCTGAACTTGCAAATAAAAGAAAACACTTTTATGCCTAATATTATTATGCCTTTATCATTAAGTTTTTATTGCCTTAATGTAGATGCCTAGGGCATTTTGACTTTCTTTTGGATAATGAAATACAAAACCCATGGTGTGTGAGAGAAAGTGAAGAAATTGAGGGGAAAAGGGAGAAACAACTTCAGGAAGTGAACGAGAAAAAATGTGTACTGAATATTATATCTTGTTTTGCATTCAGACTGTAATTAGGTGGATCTCTTTTCTTCCTTCTTTCTAAAGAAATCCATATTTTGGATGTGTCTTTGATGCAGGGAATTATGTTTGTTTACTTCTCTCCTGGCTCAATCTTTTCAGTTATCAGGAGCTGTTTGGAATATGGGAGTAAAAGGATAATTCCACATTGAAATTCTATAGAATAAGAGGGGTGGATTAAGTAAGAAAGAAACTCAAGCCCCTTTACAGCATGGCTTTCAGATTGGGCTATGTTATATCTCAAAGTATACCAGGGATTCAACTGTACTTTCTAAATGAGAAGGGTTATCTAAAGGCAAGGTAGCTGCTTTGTTATTAACAAGAGTTTGGGTACATCTTTGGGGTTTGGATATATTAGCAGTAGCCACTTAAGCTCAGAAGCATAAGCACAGAGCTGGAATATGTCTTATTCTGGTCATTGTGTAGTAAAAGCCCATTTTCCATTTGATTTGGACCATTCTTTAATTTACATTTTGGTGGAGCTGAGATTTGTTTGCTAGGCAGTACCTCCATGTGATCACACCTAAGAAGCACACTTAATGAACTGTGTACATGGCGACAATATTTTCGTGCAAATGTTTGGACAGTTAGTTCAGTGCTCTTTGTGATGTGGTGAAGATGAGACAGTTCTGGAACTCGGTCAGTTCATCAGTGGCTCATATTATGTTCTTCCCACAAGTGGGAAGCCATACTGTCTTGGCAAAAGAAGGAGTTTTGATCCCACCTTCTTTCTCACTCTTCTATAGAACAATGAATTATCCCGTAAAGTTTTTAAGTAGGGTTATAACCAGAGTTTTTCAATCAGTTTTGGGACAGCATTAGATAGAGCAGGATTCCTTCACCTCTTTTCATGCAGCTATTGCATAATGAATGGAACAAGGCTCCCCATTAATGACTGGGAGTGTGAACAGGTTGTCTTCCATTTTGGCTCCTCTGCATCCCAGCTGTGGAAACACGGATAAGCAACTTAAACGTTCAAAGCTTTCATTCCTTATCTACCAAACAGTGATAATGCTTACTTCATAGGACAGTACACAGTGTGGACTTTACCTCCAGGTGTTACCTCAGCAGACATTTCCCAGATGTCTTGGCTTACTTTAAATCATTGTAAATGTAATCTCTTTGAAGGCTTCTAACAGAGAGAGATTGTTGCTTGGGGATAACCATCAGCCCTCACTTTGGCAAACTAGATGTCAGATACCCTTTCATATGATAAAAAGTTTTAAGGAAGAAAAGTGAATCTCATCTTCAGGTGGGATTGTGATGGTGTGGGCTTGGATGATGACAGATGGATTTTGGCTTCTGGGAGCCCATACAAGTGACTCCATCTTGGCTTCAGGTTCTGGTTCTGAGCCAGGGCCCAGGAGGGTGCCTCTCTTCAACTGAGAGACTCCAAGTATGTCCATGTCCATTTTGCCCTCCATACGGAGCCCTCATAACTATGTATCTAGGCCTTAAAGCCAGATAAGGCATCACCCATCAGCGTAGAGCATGAGAATTTTATGAGTGCATGGTCAGAAGGTCTATATCTCCTCCAAATTCACACATTAAAATCCTAACTCTGAAGCAATGGTGTAAGGAAGTATGGCCTTCGGAAAGTGCTTAGGTCATGGGGGTGGAACCCTCATAAATGAGATTCATGCCTTTATGAAAAAGGCTTCAGGGAGATCCCTTTCCCCATGTACAATGTATGGACACAGTGAAAAGACTATGAAGTCTATGAATCAGTAGAAGGCCCTCATCAGACACCAAATCTGTTGGTGCCATGATCTTGGACTTCTCAGACTCCAGAATTATGAGAAATAAATATTTATAATTTATAAGCTACCCAGTTCATGTTATTTTTAGTATAGCAGTTAGAACAGTAAAACAATGACAAAACCAGCAGCTGCAGGGTTTTAAAGAAATTTAAGTTTCTTTTCCTTTACCTCGTTACAATACGCTTGGTTCTTGTGTTAATATAATTGTGCTACTCACAAGAATAGGGGTGCCTGGGTGGCTCAGTCGTTAAGCACCTACCTTCAGCTCAGGTCATGGTCCTGGAGTCCTGGGATCGAGGCCCACATCAGGCTCCCTGCTCTGCAAGAGGCCTGCTTCTCCCTCTCTCACTCCCCTTGCTTGTGTCCCTTCTTTAGATGTGTTTCTTTCTGTCAAATAAATAAATAAAATCTTTTTAAAAATATATTGTTTGAATACAGTATTTGGTGGTTTTCCTTAGATCCAATTTTTGCTTACCCAATGTAGCTACTTACCCATTCTGGCTATGGACTTAAGTAGTACAGAAAAACAAGGAACATCCATTTATCCTATAGTTTACTATAATAAAACTTTTATTTTAAATTAGGGAGTGAAATTATAGGTCTATAATGGTTTACACACAATAAAAGTAGGTTAAACTTGTTACCAATAATTTTCAACCTGAAAACTAAGTATTCCATTAGTCCTTATTGTATAGCATGTTCATTTAGTGAGACTGCTTGGAAGGTATTTTTAAATTCAGTCACTTAAATCATCACATCGCACATACTGTCTAGAAGATGCAATGTTTCATTATCAAACAAACATTATGTACTGTGGCATATGAGTCATTAAAGAAGCAGAAGATATGCTGTCACTCCCAAATAATAAGGCTTGTTACTATTATTGATGGTATGTCATTATAGAATCTCCTATCTGAGAATCTCAAGTAGCATTCTAACTGAACTCATAAAATTCTAGAAATGCAGGTATTTTAAGGATTTTCATACCCACACTCCATGCTTTCATTTATTTAGCAAACATCTATTGAGCATCTACTATGTGCTAGACACAGTGCTAAGCCCTGAGGACTCAGAAATGAATAAGGCTAAAACAAAGTCTTATGCAATTAGTATTTAGACAAATTTAATCAGAAACTAGTTTAAAGTCTGGTTTATTTTAACCTGATGAGTAATCTTTGTACTCTAAAGAATTAGAGTACAGAATTAAAGAGGCAGAATTAAAAACAGAACCTGTTGGGAAGCAGATTTTATTTATTTTATTTATTTATTTTTAAGATTTTATTTAGTTTTTTGACAGAGAGAAACACAGCTAGAGAGGGAACACAAGCAAGGTGAGTGAGAGGGAGAAGCAGGCTTCCCGCAGAGCAGAGAGCCCGATGTGGGGTCCTATCCATGGACGCCGGGATCATGCCCTGAGCTGAAGGCAGACGCTTACTGACTGAGCCACCCAGGTGCCCTGGAAACAGATTTTAAAACAAAAACAAAAAAACAAAAGTAATTTCTGAAAACTGTGTCATTTGCAAGAAACTGAGATTTTTGAATAAACTTTTATTCAAAAATCTCCCTATATTCTGTTTAAATGTATTTTTAGCCTAAGGTAAAAATGGAGAAAGCTGGAGTACATCTCAAATTGGATTTTTTCCCTTTGGTTATCTTAAAAGCTGTCAAGAAGACTATGCCTAAAAAAACAAAGACCATCATGAGGTTTATATTTGGACAAGTGATTCACACTGTATATGTTGTCATTTCTGTATTTCAGCTAAGAAAAGATAATATTGATAGAGTGAAAATAACCAAAAGGACTATTAAGATTAATTAAGATACTTAATCAAATTTTTTTCTAAGAAATGTGAAAGTAGTAACTAGGATCCTACTGCAGGAGAGAATTTCTTTTAAAAAAGGTTTTTATTCTTTAGAGCTCTGAAACCCCAAAGTACTACATATGCATATATATATATATATATATATATATATATATATATATATATACACATATATATGTGTATACATATACATTCACATATATGTATGTATGTATGTATGTATGTATATGTATGTATATGACTGTGTGTGTCTATTTCCCAAAGACTTTAGGACTTTTAAGTACTACCAAAAGATTGCTCTATAGGAATCTGTGTTACATTAAGGAAATATTGAGACAATGATCCATAAAGTCAATACTTTTTAAAAAGATTTTTTTAAAAGAAATCTCTACACCCAATGTGGGCTTGAATCCAAAATCCCAAGATCAAGAGTCATATGCTCTACTGACTGAATTTGTTAAATTCCACAATTTTGTCTTTCTCTGACTGGCTTATTTCCTTTAGTATTATAGTCTCCAGCTCCATATATATTGTTGCAAATGGCAAGATTTCATTCTTTTTTTAAGGCAATAATATACAGATATAGATATAGATATATATGATATAGATATATAGCTATTCCTCACATCTTTATTCACCTAATGATGGACACTTAGGCTGCTTCCATATCTTGGCTATTGTAAATAATGCTGCAGTTAACATAGGGGTTCATGTATCTTTTTGAATTAGGGTTTTTGTTCTCTTTGGGTTAAATACCCAGTAGTGCGATTACTTGATCATAAGGTCAAGTATGTCAACTTTGAGGAACCTCCATACTATTTTCCATAGTAGTTGCACCAGTCTGCATTCCCACCAACAGTGCATGAGGGTTCCTTTTCCCCCACATCCTCACTAACACTTGCCATTCCTTTGAATCTCAGTTAAAATAGTACTTATCCCATAGCCAAGGGTAACTCCATCAGTTTTATGTTATTATAGCATCCTGTACTTTCTTTCTCCTTTTTAAAAGTAATCACAGTATCTTACAATTATTTGTATGCCCATCTTTCCTGCTATTTCATTTGCTCACATAAACCAAGCTTGTCCATCTCCTGATTACTGCTGTGCTTTACATCTAGAGCAGAGATTTTCAAATCATAAGTCCCTGGAAGAGAGCTTCAGAGGAAATCTGAGCAATTATAACTTACTGAGTTATTTGAACTTACCCATTTTTTTTAAAGATTTTATTTATTTGACAGAGAGAAACACAGCCAGCGAGGGAACACAAGCAGGGGGAGTGAGAGAGGGAGAAGCAGAGCAGGAAGCCCTATGTGGGACTCGATCCCAGGTCTCTGAGACCATGACCTGAGCCGAAGGCAGTTGCTTAACCAACTAAGCTACCCAGGTGCCCCTGAACTTACCCATTTTTATTGACCTCCAGGACTTTACCCTCTACTCCTGCTCTACTATCTCCTTATCTAGAAACTGACCCTGTAGTACTTGCCTGAGGGGTTCATCCAATTTTTTTTCTTCATGTCTAAGAAGCACTTGCAAGCAAAATTCTTCTTCACAGTTTGGACCCAAGCTCGTCCCAAGTCTCTCTTCAGTGTGGTTGGTCTTCTTGTTGTTACCCCATGTTTGTATCACCTAATTCTCTTGAGGTCTATGAAGAGTTCCAATTGATAACTTCTAGTCAAAATTGATGGTTGTGTAAATTTATAGTGCTGATGATAAGCCTGGCAAACGCAGATCCACAAAGAGACATTCCACATCAAAGGCTTTGTGTTTCAAATTTTGTTTCTTTTAATATTTAGGTTTAAACATTAATGAAATTTGCATTGGTGTAAATGAGATGAGACAACAAGGAGAGAAAAGTGGTTCCTAGATTCCATGAGACAAATCAAGCAAGAGTGTGTTTCCTTCCACAATAGGGCATGTTTTGAATTTCCCCCCTCATAAGTATCTAAATTTGAAGTCTAGCAGCACTTATTTCGGAACAAGGATGATCAGATTTTTACAATAGGAAGAAAAAAATACATTGGCAATCCAACAGATTTCTTGGTCCACTGGAAAAGTACTAACATATGATTAATTTCACCAAGATGAAACAATCAGGGCAATGCATTTAGGAAGTGCATACATAAGCTCTATAATGATATATTTGTACACAGGGATACATATTAAGCATGATTTATAAATAAATTCCTTTTATTTGCTCTTGCTTATTTTGGAAAATATCTGTAAAATACATATTTCAAGATATATATTACAATGGCTGTCTTCAAATTAAAAGGACTCTTGACTGAGGAAGGAATTTTGCCCAATCCTCATTTATAGCTAGGTTTGAGCCAATATTTTTCAAGTAACAAAAATAATTAATGAGAAAAGTTAGGGTAGTTATTAAGATATTTCTTACTCTAGTCCATACTTCAGAGTAAAGAGATAATTTAATATCTAAAATAAGCTAATTAGCTTGAATCTTACAGCTTCTTAAAATGTTATCTTGTCACCTTTCTTTGAAATCATGAAATACTAAATATTCAAAAAGAAAGCTTAAAGGAGTTGTGATACAATTGTTTTAAAATATCTAATGAGGACACAACCAATTATTCTCATCTCAACTACACACACACACACACACACACACACACACACACACACAAACAAATAAGAACATTCATGCTTACTCTGACACAGCAGAAAAAAGGACAGATCTTCTCAGGAGTGCCTGCAATACCAGAAAAGATTATCAGAGACCAGAAAACATTTTATATTATCACATATTTTTTCAGATCACAAATGTGATATGATTATATAAAATTCAAACATCATGGAACTACTATCATAAAAGGTAACTCTCCCAAAGGTAACTACTCTAAAAAGTTGGTTGCATATTTCTTTGATTCTTTTCTCTGTGTAATCTACTACTATTTTAAAATGAAATCACTGTCAGAGAGTGAGATAATGTATTAGTAATATACAAACCAACTAAGAACTAGTATCTAAAAATATATAAATAATGTCTACAGATTTATAAGAAAAGGCAGAAGCTCCACAGTCCATACTATTAACCATCCAGCATATTTTTCTTTATGAGTATCTTAGTTCAGACTACTATAAAAGAATATAGTAAACTGGGTGGCTTAAATAACAAACATTGACTACTGCTCATGATTTTGGAAACTGAGAAGTCCAGGATCAAGGTTCTAGTAGATCCAGAGTCTTGTGAGAGTCCCTTTTGCTCATAAACAGCTGCCTTCTCACTATAGTCCTCACATAGTGAAAAGTTGGGGGACACAAGCTCTCTCAGGTCATGTCTCTTCCTACAAGAACACTAATCCCATCATGAAGGTCCTATCCTTATGACCTAATTCCCTCCCATAGTCCCCATCTCAAATACCTTTACATCAGGATTAAAGTTTCAGCATATGAATTTGAGGGGCACACAAACATTCAATCCATAAGACTAAGAGTTTCATAGGGTTTTACTCTTTCATTTTTTCTGCTCCTAGATTCAAATTTCCGCTTCATCATTTACTAGCTATGCAATTTTAGAAGAATTCTTTACTTATCCTTTATTTTACCCCTGTGCCTTCACCTAGAATCTAGAGATCATTATATTTCTTTCATAGGGTTGTGAATAGTATTAAATATAATGCCATTAGCACATGTCTGTATTGCTATAAATGTAAAAATCCTAGATAAGAGACTAGTAAATAGAGTCAAGCAATACAATAAACAAATAATTCATTACAAACAAGAAGGGTTTATTCCCCCAAATGCAGATACATTTCATTATTAGAAACTTAGGTCTATAATGTGAATACAATTACTTTTAATAGGAGATAATAATAGTATATATCTAATATAATTGTTATAAGGATTAAACAAGATACTTTGTGTAATGCTTAGGCTTAGTACCTGGCAAGTATTAAATTTCAATAAATTTGGCTATTTTAGTCTTACTATTATTATTATAGATTATAGGTAAGATAGCATGTCGACATCTAAAGAAATGCTGACTTTTTGATAAAAGTCTAATAATGCTTCTTGATTTAAATATATGAATTTTTATAGGTAAGGTAGAAAAAAATTTCTTTAATAAGATAAAAATAGCTGTATAAAGATGGCATGCAATAACATAACCAACAATGAAATACTGGAAGAATTATAATTGACCCTAATATGAAGAACATTTGCTGTCATAGTTATAATTTAACATCATTCTAGGAACTGTTGCTAATGCAATAAGTCAAGAAAAGTATGAAATAAAAATATCTGAAAAGAGTGAAATAATTCCTTATTTGCTTATGATATATGTTTTTACCAATAAAACCCTAGAGAGGCAACTGTAAGTAAATTTAATAAGGTAACTGCTGACAAAATAAGTAGACAAATGAATAGCCTTTCCTTTTTACCGGAAATAAGAAGTTAGAAATTAGAGTTGAATAAGACTTCTTACCCACAGAGGAAGGAAAAACCCTGACAATGAACTGAGCAAGCATTATGCCTGGCCTATGTGGAAAAAAGGACTTGGATGCAGCTGAAATTTAAAAAAAAAAAAAAAAAAAGGAAAATATATAAGTGAAGATGAAAATGTAATCTGCCTAGATGGAAATAAAGTTCCTAGTGAAGATATTAAGTTTATATTAAAAAAATCATATGCATTGTATGTACTGTTCCCATATTTTGTAAATTAAAAAACAGAAGTAATGCATATAAAGGATCTAGAAAAAAATACCATAAATTTTTACACTGGAATGGGCTGATGAAGACAGGGATTACTGGTAATATTTTCCACTATTTTTTTCAATTTTACATAATTGGAATGATTACTTTTTAAAAAAAAGGTATGCTACAGGAGTAAAATCTAATAAAATGATTTTACCAGTGTGAAATAGGCTAATGGAAACATTTGTTTTCTGTCATTCACACTTGGGCTCTGCAAAAACATCATTATCCACAATGTGGTTTTTGTGCAATGGATAATATGTTTAATAATTAACTCTCTGCAGTATGTGAAAATTATGCTTCAATACTGTTTTATTTCACATAATAGATTTCAGGAATGTATTTCAGCACACAGTATAATTAGTTAATGGGGTTGTATTCATAAAGACTTGGTCCAACATAGAATTATGTTCCCTTGAAGACCTCTTCCTTTTGAAATTATGTACTCTGCTATACTTGGATTACACCTACACTCTCTCCTGCTCTCTCTGTCATTCAGAAGATCATACTTTGTGGCTTTCAGAGAGTATTTTTAATTTATCTTCTATTTTATCTTATAGTAGAAAAATGTCAATAGATTGAAAATCTGGAGAGGCTTAGAAATGTTAGTAAAGCTGCTCATTAAATATTATGTGTCAAGAATGAGGTAAAAGTTCTTTTCTAGAAAAAGTATAACTAAATTTTAAAAATGCAGTTTTACACATTCTAACATAAAATATTTTATTCATATAGATATTATTATTTGTTATGTTGTAATATTGTTATGAGGATTCATCAAAATATTTTTACCATACCAAAAAAGGAAGCTAATTACTATCATCCGGTTTCAATGAATTCTTTCTTTCACAGTACAAGGCATTAAAAGACTATTTTGTCTTCTGGAAGAGAAAGGTAGATACGAAAACTCATTCATCACTGAATCTTCCTTTTATGTTGACAAAATAGAATGCTCATATTTAGAAGTCAAGTAAACCATATGGAAATATTTTCATAAAACTTATTTCTCTCCTAGTACTCCATATTACACTTTCACATATTCTATTGTAATAATTTCACACTGGTTTGTTACATTGACATTTATGCAATGTTACAGGGAAAAAAAGTTTAATGTAAAGATACTAAGTAATTTGCCGAATAACAAAGAAAATTGTGAAATTGAGGACCAACGCTCTGCTAATTATAAAAGACAGTACTTTTGTTCTCCATAGTAGGCTACGTGAGTGTCTGTAATATTTCTTCTGAGTTTATCAATGTCAACCTATCTTCCATTTTCAGGCATTTACATTTACCAAATTCAAATGGCATATAATTTACACCTTTGAAAAGGGAAATTTTGTCTTTCTACTCTGCAAGTAAGATACACAGGCTGAAACCCAGAGATAACCTTTGGCTCCTTCCCCTGCTATTCACATTCGTGCCTTTTGTATAAGTCCTCATTATATCTCTCCATCTCCATTGTTCCCACTCTATTTTTTTATTGTTATTTAAATTTTTTTCCAGTGTTTCAAGGTTCATTCCCCATTCCCCACACCCAGTGCAATAGGTGCCCTCAGTACCCACCACCAGGCTCTTCCATCCCCCCAGCCCCTCCTTCCAAGTCCCTCAGTTTGTTTCTGTGTCCAAAGTCTCTGTTGTTTCGTTTCTCTCCCTGGATTACCCTACTTCCCATTTACTTTCCTTCTCCTACTATTGTCCCCACTCTAAATCAAACTTGAATCTCCCTACCTGGACCACTATAGCATCTGCTAACTGATCCCTCCTTTCTATTTTCGATACTAAGGACATCCTCTGCAAAGTAGCCAGAGTAATTGTGTCATGCTTAGATTCATACATTTCACTCCACACTCTCACAAAAAGGCCTCTGTAGGATCATAGTGCTCTTAGAATAAAATAATCACACCCAAACTCTTCACCCTGCTTGCAAGGCTCTGAATGACCAGGCCCTGAGATAGCTCTTCAACCTCCACTTGTGCTGCTCACATGTGACTCTCCACTCTCTGCCACGTGGTCTTCTGCTAATGCTCTTCGTTGCTTTGGGACCAATTTACTTGGTGCTCCCTTTACCTGGATCATTCTCCAAACAACCAGCTTCTTATCCTTAAAGTCTCATCTCAATGCCACTAACTTAGAAAGGCCTTTGGTAAAGACTAAATTTAAGGAGTGCCCCATCCTTTTCATTCTTGACCATTCTTAAACACAACACAATCATCAATACTTTCATGTATTTGTTTGCTCATTTTCTCTCTCTTCTCTACCAATAGAACCTAAGTTCGGTGTAAGCAGGGGCCTTGATGACTCCTTCATCGCTATAAGCACTTTTCTTGACACAATTCCTACAGCACAATGGACTCTCACTAAACACTGAGGAAATGAATATTTACTTGCATGATAAACACATGAAAGCTATAGGAAAAACTTTAGACCCCACTCTTTCAAATGTTTCTAACTTTCTCATGTGAGTTTCAGTTGTATAAAAAGCAAACTATGAGCCAGAAGATAGGATGGTATTCCACTCTTCTCTAAGACCAGACTTAGGAAAATTGGCTTATGAAGTATTCAAAGAAAAGCAAAATTTTAGTTAATCTAATTCAGAAGGAAATCTGGCATTAGTTTAATTGCTGTAATTGTAGTGAATGTCACTTTAAAAAGATACCTTGGTTAAATGGATATTGTTAGCATTAATATAATGATTTCTTTTGATAATTAGTTTTTTGAAGCTTGTGGTTAGGAAATCTTTCAGTTTTCTAATTAGTTTTGTTTTTTGTCTGTTACTGGTTTGCTTGTCTTTTTTTTTTCCCCTAGAGAGTTAATTACATTTCACAGTACTTAGGGTAGACAATACATAATCTCTAATATTCAACTCTAGACTTAACTTTTCACTTGCATTATTGTTATCCTATGCTGACTTTTCCTGCTTTGGGTCATCTCAAACTGTGATTTAAAAGTAAAAATCCAGTTATTAGACTATGTAGACTCTAATAGAAAAGTATAACCTGCCAGAAGTTTAATACTTTATTCTTAGAAACAGGCCCTTAGGGCACCTGGGTGGCTCAGTGGTTGGGCCTCTGCCTTCTGCGCAGGTCATGATCCCGGAATCCCAGGATCAAGCCTCACATCCAGCTGCCTGCTTGGCAGGAGGCCTGCTTCTCCCTCCCTCACTTTCACTGCTTGTGTTCCCTCTCTGGCTGTGTTTCTCTCTGTCAAATAAATAAAATTAAAAAAAAAAAAAGAGGAAGAAGAAACAGGCCTTTATTCTGTTCTTGTTGTATGCACAGTTCTAGCAAAGAATAAAAGAATACAAATTCCTGGAAGAAAATGGTGTTTATACCTTGCCATTTTTTAATAGGCATCTTCAAAAAGATGCCCCCCTATGAAGAGTTTATCTAATTTGAATTTAAAACATAAAGGGATTTCTTATAAATGGACTGACATGTCTTGAAGTTGATATGTCAGGATTATTCAAATAACCTTTTCTTTATGAAATTTTGTAAGTTGAAATACTCCAAAGCAAATAGAAAGAAGAAATGAAATTAGCAAAACAGTTTGCCGTATTAAAAAATTGCAAAACACTAAATTGCACCCAGCATCTTTCTGCCACATCTTTCTTTTACACCATCATTCAGAAACCTGGGACTTGGGCTTTGTGCACAGGCTAGCAGTAAATATATTGGCTGTAATGTCAATGAAGTTTAAAGCAAGCTCACCAAAATAGCACTCATTATTCTTTGAAGCACACCACTATTGGCATATGGTACATTCATTCCATGACTTTTCATTGTGTAAGTAGATTATATTTCTCAGAATAATTCTATTTTTTAAACATCTAAAGAGGCATACATCTTTATTTACTGCAGCTCTGAGAAGCTATGTGTGGAGTGACACATTTTTAACTAAATATAAATTTTGTCCTTGGTGACAAGCTAATACATATTACACCAGGGACTTTGGTATAGATTGATTCCTATTTGTGGGTGAGAATAATGTGGGCACATTTATTTTTCTATAAGTTCATGGGGAAAGTGGATAAAGAAAAGATATATTTTTGGAGTGATTCTAATTGCAAATTACAACACTGGAATTCTATGACAGTAATAGAGAAGAATTTGCTTCAATTAAGAGTTGACAAAAAATGGTGGATTAGGGACCATTGAGCTGGTGAATACATTGGAGGCAAGAATGATTTACAGTGAAATCATTTAGTGTTGGATTTTCTAGATTAGGCACAGTCTGAAATCAAGCAATGGTGTGAGTAATTCTCTGTCAGACTTGGGACCTGGAATTAATCAGAATCAGCTGGTCATCTCAATAAAAACAGAATGTGTATTTGCTTCTAGGGCATACGTACTTCTGCAAGATAATAACAGCTGGAAAATCACATTTTTGGTCATAGGAAACACATAAAACATAAAAATATCAGTTCTCTTTCTCATCTTGGACCCAGGTCATCAACAAACATATGATTTTGTCTTTTTTCCATCTTCTGGAACATAACCAGGGAACATTAGGCATAAAAGTAAGGTTATAAAGGAAATGGTATGACAGTAATGCAAACAAATGCACATTTTGGTTCTTTTAGTTCCCATATGTGGATATTAAACATTGGTTTATTAAGTTGCCAAAGTCTCATTTGGCAGAAAACTACATCTTCTCTTCTATTATATTACAAAGGACTATCTAGGTTTTGTTGTTGTTGTTTTGTTTTGTTTTGTTTCTTTAAGATTTTATTTATTTATTTGACAGAGAGAAGCACAACTAGAGAGGGAACACAAGCCATGGCAGTAAGAGAGGGAGAAGCAGGCTTCCTGCGGAGCAGGGAGCCCTATGCAGGGTTCGATCCCTAGACGTGGGGAATGACCTAAGCAGAAGGCCGACGCTTAAGGACTGAGCCACCCAGGCACTCCAGGGCTATGTTTTTGCTTTAAAATTACTTAAATTACTTATTATTTAAACCATTCCAAATATTTTCTTGTCCCCTTTTCTTCATATGATCCCAATGTCATTCCCTACACACAACCCCAGATACAATTTGTACTCTAAATTTCTGTTTCTATTTTCTACTTTTAAAATCACTCAGATTCGACATTTCTTATTAGGTCCCTGACCCTACTCAATGATCATATATCAGGCTCACACTGGGCACTCAGCATTTGCCTCAAATTTCTGTTTTGTTTTTTGTTTTCTTGTTTGTTTTAACTTAATTAAGCAAAACAAGAAATGAACCCTAGGAACAAAGTTTCAAACTCTTAATTTGATAAGTAGCCCTTAGTGTCTCTCTTTGAAGAATACTTAACAAGTAAGTAAATTGAAGACATAAATTAGAAAGGAAAGGTTAAAAGCAAATGATGGCTGCATGTGATAATAAAGTCCAGCTATCAGTTTATAGCAGCCATTTGTGCATGGTGACTTTCCGAAAGCCTCTTGCTGGGGAGGCATATGCGTTTGATGGCTGTTCTGAACTAAGAAAATTGTCTGAACACTGCAAATATTTAAGACTTCGGTATCAGCAATTCTTATGGACTGTAAGTCTAGTAACCTAGTTAATTCTCCTAAATTCAGTGGTTGCATTTTAGTAGTCTATATATGTGAAAATTCCCATAATGGTATTGCAAAGAAAATTTAAGAATCATTTTGTAATTCTCCCCTATGATAAGGTAATGATAACTATATAAGCTAATATTTGTTGCACTTACCCATACGGCGGGCCTATTTTATAGTCATTATCTCATTTGGTTTCCTTAACTGCCCTGCAAAGTGGGTTGAATGAGCAGGGTTTATGGGGTATAATCACAATCATTTTTGTTTGTCTTCCACACAATGTTTTTGAAAAATTAGTGCAGAGAGAGAATTCCTTACACTCCACATGGAAACATGGTCAGCCCCATAATTTCCTTGGCTTCTCCTAAGAAAGAAAAACTCCTACTGTTACTTAAGCCAAAAAATACAATCTCAGTTAAGCATCTAATTTATGAGGGATATTTAAAGTAAAAGCTACTTCTTCCCAGTCTTCCAAATCCCATGGTTCATATTTTGCATTTCTATTCAGGCCTACCTGCTCATTTACACAATCCTAAAGGATAGATTCTAGTAAGATCTCCACACCTGGAAACACTCATACTTTCCTTTAAAAAATACCTTAGATCCAATATTTATTAGGTACAAAAGGATAGTTACAAGGTATGTATAAGATAGAATAACAGTATAATGATCCCTATACACACAGTAGCCAGTTTAAGAAATAGAATATTTTGGGTGTTTTCCTAATTCCATTATGCGAATGTATCTTTGCATTCATTTCATATTTCATTGTATGAACTTACTGTAATTTACCCATTTTACTATGGTGGACATGTGCTTTTAAATTGCATTTCTGGGGCGCCTGGGTGGCTCAGTTGGGTAAGCGACTGCCTTCGGCTCAGGTCATGATCCTGGAGACCCGGGATCGAGCCCCACATCGGGCTCTCTGCTCGGCGGGAAGCCTGCTTCTCCCTTTCTCACTCCCCTTTCTTGTGTTCCCTCTCTGGCTGTATTTCTCTCTGTCAAATAAATAAATAAAAATCTTTAAAAAAATAAATAAATTGCATTTCTATGACTATTGATGAGGTTGAACGTCTTTTCATATATTGATTATTCATTCCTATTATCACTTCTTCTGTCTTTTGTGAATTTTTCTAATGTTTGTACTTCTCTTACTGATTTTTAGAAGTTGTATCTCTCCTCTCTCTGTTATCTCTCTGTCTCTCTATCTACATAGATATCTATGTATCTCTAAATAACAGTAGTAGAATATAGATATATATATCTATATAAAGAGGTAGATAGGTGATAGATAGATGATAGATGATAGATACATAGATAAACAGATATAGATATTTATAGCTATATTCTGGTCCTTAATCCATTGACTGTCACAGCAGTTAACATTTTCTGCCAGTGCATAGCTTATCTTTTCATTTTCTTTTTGGCCATTTATGATGAAAAGAAGTTCTTAGACTTAATGCAATCAAATATATCAATAATTTCTTTTATGCTTTATGTTTTTAAAATTTTATTTAAAAATCCTTCTTCAGGGGCGCCTGGGTGGCTCAGTTGGTTAAGCGACTGCCTTTGGCTCAGGTCATGATCCCGGAGACCCAGGATCGAGTCCCACATCGGGCTCCCTGCTCGGTGGGAAGCCTGCTTCTCCCTCTCTTGCTCCCGCTCCTTGTGTTCCCTCTCTGGCTGTGTTTCTCTCTGTCAAATAAATAAAATCTTAAAAAAATAAAAATAAAAATAAAAATAAAAATCCTTCTTCATCCCAAGATTACAGATATATTTTCTTATATTGTGCTCTAAAAGTTTATTTTTATTTTTATTTTTTTCAGTGTTCCAAGATTCATTGCCCATGCCCCACACCCAGTGCTCCATGCAATAGGTGCTCTCATTACCCACCACCAGGATCTCCCATCCCCCCACCCCCTCCCTCCAAGTCCCTCAGTTTGTTTCTGTGTCCAAAGTCTCTCTTGTTTAGTTTCTCTCCCTGAATTACTCTACTTACCATTTACTTTCCCTCTCCTACTGTCCTCTACATCACCCCTTATACACCGCAAAGTAAGTGAAACTATGTGATACTCGACATTCTCTACTTGGCTTATTTCACTCAGCATAATCTCTTCCAATCTGGTCCATGTTGCTACAAAAGTTGGATATTCATCCTTTCTGATGGAGGTGTAGTATTCCATTGTATATATGAATGGATAAAGAAGATGTCCTCTAAAAGTTTTATAGCTTTGTCTTTCATATTTGTCTATAATCTACCTGGACTTGATTTTTGCATATGATATAGTATAAAAATTCTCCAAGCGCCATTTACTACAAGATCCATCCTTTCCTCACTGTTCTGTAGTTTCATATCTATCATTAGATTATGAGTCTGCTTGAGAAGTCCTATATTCTACTTCATTGATCTATTTGTCTTTCCTTTCAATAATGACACCCTATTTTAATTATTAAAGCTTCATAATAAGCTTTGATATTTTGTTTGCCACATTCCCACATAGTTCTCCAATAGGAATATCGTGGCTATTCTTGGCTTGTTGTGCTTCCATATAGATTTTACAACCAGCATGTCACAGTTCACACATACCACAAAATAAAACAAAAGCCTGGTCAGATTGTGACTGCAATTGCCTTCCCTCCATAGATGGAGTTAGACAGCACTGACATCTTTGCCTTGGTTTAGTGATAAGTCTCAACATCAGTAAGACAAGTTGTTCCTTCTTAACTGTGGTTTTTTTCATATTGCCTTGATTATTTGGGGATATTTAATTTTCCATAAAAACCTTAGACTAAGTTTACAGAGTGCCTCAAAACATTTAATGGAGCTCTTACAAGTATTTCATCAGGATGGATTAATTTGGGGGAGAATTCCCACCTTCATAAGGGATGGAACCACCCAAGAGCATAAAATGTCTCTTCACTTATTCAGAACATTTTCTCTCTCTTTATTCAAGTTTTAGGATTGTCTCTGTGTAAGTCTCATGTACTCCTGTTTAGAATTGTTTATGCTTGTTGCTTCAATGGGTGGCTTTAATTTTAATTCAGTTTTCTAGATGCTAACTGCTTTTGTAGAAATTACTATGAAGTTTTGTACTTTGTCTTATATTTAGCCACTTTGGTAGACTCTCTTATTAGTCCCAATAATCTGTCGGTTTCAATGATTATTTTTAAAATCTTTCCTCCCATCTTCATTTCCTTTACGTCTTTTTCTTTCCTCACAACATTGGCCAGGACCTTCAGGGCTATATTAAATCAGTAGTGGTGTTGATCTCACATCAGCACTCATAGTCCTCATAAACCCTTTTCTCTAGGCTTTAGGTACAGGAGTAGGAGCAGTGATATCCACAGAACATCAGTAGGTTTCTTCAAAGTTTTATAGTTTGCAGTAGTTGGATATGCAGCACAAACCTGCATCACTTAATTCCAAAGACTTTGATCCTTGTGCTGTATATACAATGAACACTAGAATTTAATTCACACTAATAAATATTTATTTGTGGAGAAGTGCCCACTTTGCCCATTTTTTCATGTCTCTTGCCCATTTTTTGATGTGTTCATCTTCTTTTTGGATGTTGACTTTGAGTAGTTCTTTATAGATCTTGGATACCAGCCCTTTGTCTGTAGTGTCATTTGCAAATATCTTCTCCCATTCTGTGGGTTGCCTCTTTGTTTTGTTGACTGTTTCCTTTGCTGTACAGAAGCTTTTTATTTTGATGAAGTCCCAGAAGTTCATTTTCGCTTTTGTCTCCTTTGCCTTTGGAGACGTGTC
>PITA01006215.1:0-41670 GCA_004023965.1 Spilogale gracilis
GGTTCCATATAAATTATAGGATTGTTTGTTCTAACGTTTTGAAGAATGTTGGTGGAATTTTGATCGGAATGGCATTGAAAGTATAGATTGCTCTGGGCAGTATAGACATTTTGACAATGTTTATTCTTCCGATCCATGAGCATGGAATGCTCTTCCATCTTTTTGTGTCTTCTTCAATTTCTTTCATGAGTGTTCTGTAATTCCTCGAGTATAGATCCTTGACTTTTTTGGTTAGGTTTATTCCTAAGTATCTTATAGTTTTTGGTGCTATAGTAAACGGAATTGATTCTCTGATTTCCCTTCTATTTTTTTGTTGTTAGTGTATAAGAATGCAACTGATTTCTGTGCATTGATTTTGTATCCTGCCACATTACCGAATTGTTGTATGAGTTCTAGTAGTTTGGGGGTAGAGTCTTTTGGGTTTTCCACATAGAGTATCATTAGACCGCATTTTTTTTATCCATTCATCCATCATTGGACACATCAGATGTTTCCGTATCTTGGCTCTTATTAATAATGGTGCAGTGAATGTGAGAGTGCATACATCTTTTTAAGTTAGTGTTTTTGGATAAATACCCAGAAGTGGAATTGCTGGATCATATGGTAATTCTATTTTTAGTTTAGTTTTTTGTTTTTTGGTGTGTTTTTTTGGTTTTTTTTGAGAAACCTGTTTTCTATACTGGCTACGCCAATTTACATTTTCATCAGTTGTACACAAGGGTTCCCTTTTCCCCACATCTTTACCAACACTTATTTCTCCTCTTTTTGATAAAAGCCATTCCAACAGGTGTGACGTGATACCTCTTTGTAATTTTGATTTGAATTTTTTTTAAGATTTTATTTATTTATTTGACAGTGGGAAACACAGGGAGAGAGGGAACACAGCAGGGGGAGTGAAAGAGGGAGAAATAGGCTTCCCGCTGAGCAGGGAGCCCGATGTGGGACTCGATCCCAGGTCTCTGGGATCATGACCTGAATCAAAGGCAGTTGCTTAGCCAATTGAGCCACCCAGTCACCCCTTGATTTGAATTTTTCTGATGATTAGGAATGTTGGATTTCTTCTTTTATACTTGTTAGCCATCCTTACGTCTTCTTTGGAAAAATGTCTATTCAGAATTCTCCACACATTTTTTAAAGAGATTTTATTTATCTGTCAAGGAGAAAGAGAGAAAGGAATGCAAGCAGGGGAAACAGTAGGCAGAAGGAGAAACAGATTCCTCACTGAGCAAGGAAACTGACGTGGGGCTCCATCCCAGGACCCTGGGATCATGACCTAAGTCAAAGGCAGACACTTAACCAACTGAGCCACCCAGGCATCCTGCTTCACACATTTTTTAATGGCATCATTGGCCTTTTCTAATGGTTTTTATGTGTTTTTATATATTTCAGATATTAACTTCTTATCAGATATTTAATTTACAAATATTTTCTCCCATTTGGTAGGTTGCCTTTTCATTTTATTAGTCATGTCCTATACTGGGCAGAAACTTTTTAGTTTGATATCATCCTATTTATTTTTTATTTTTTATTTATTTATTTTTTAAATATTTTATTTATTTGTTATAGAGAAACACGGCTATAGAGGGAACAGTGAGAGAAGGAGAAGCAGGCCTCCCGCTTAGCAGGGAGCCAGATGCAGGGCTTGATTCCAGTACCCAGGGATCATGACCTGAGCTGAAGG
Source organism: Spilogale gracilis (assembly GCA_004023965.1). NCBI lineage: Eukaryota > Metazoa > Chordata > Mammalia > Carnivora > Mephitidae > Spilogale > Spilogale gracilis. The sequence goes on from PITA01006215.1 coordinate 1,682, forward strand.
CATATGCTTAACGACTGAGCCACCCAGGCACCCCTTATTTATTTTTAAAAAATAAATAGCTATTTTTTTACTTATTTTTATGTAAGCTATACACTCCATGTTGGGCTTGAATTCATGACCCTGAGATCAAGAGTCATATGCTCTAATGACTAAGTCAGCCAGCTGCTCCTTGTCGCATTTATTTAACTTTGCTTCTGTTGCCTTTGCTTTTAGTGTCAAATTCAAAAAATATTAAAAAAAATAAAAAAATATTATTACAAGACCAGGGTCAAGGAGTGTATCATCTGTGTTTTCTTTTAGGAGTTTTATGGTTTCAAGTTTTATATTCAAATCTTTAGTTTATTTTGAGTTATTTTTTTTCTGTGGTATAAGATAATGGCCCAGTTTCATTCTTCTGCATGTAGCTGTCCAGTTTTCCCAACAGTTTTTATTGAATACTATTCTTTACCATTGTATAATCTTAGTTCCTTTTTCATAAATTAATTAAGCATATATACATGAGTTTCTTTTTTTAAAAGAAAAAAATTTACTTATTTATTTTAGAGAGAGGGAGCAAGAGCGAGCAAGCAGATAGGAGGGGCAGGGGGAAAGGGAGAGAGAGTCCCAAGCATTCATCTCATTAAGCATGGAGCCTGACATGGGGCTCCATCCATGACTCTGAGATCAGAACTGAGCTGAAACCAATCTTCAGTTTATAACTGACTGAGCCACCCATGCACCACTGCATGAGTTCATTTCTGGGCTCTCTATTCTGTTTCATTGATTTTTTAAGTCTGTTTTTATGCCAATACCATACTGTTTTATTTACTATAGTTTTGTAATAGAGTTTGAAATCAGGTAGCATGATGCCTCCAGCTTTGTCTTTCTTAAGACTGCTTTGACTGTACAGGTGTTTTTGGGTTCCATACTTATTATTTTTTTAGGCTTTATTTTTTTAGAGCAGTCATAGGTATATATTAAAATTAAGTGAGAATATACCTCTTGCCCCACTCATATTTTTGTTCTCCAATGGCAATTCTTTAATGGAAAGAAGACATTTTATAGCACATGTAATTGACATATATCATTAGATAAGTTTAAGGTATACAATGATGATATGATACATGTATACATTGTAAAGTGGTCACCAAAATGTTAAACACATTTGTCACCTCACATAATCACCATTCTGTTGTTATTATGGTGAGATGGAGTTATAATCTTTCAGAATGTAAAATTTACACATATTTATGTCTGTCTGTAAAGATGCATAGATGTATGTTCATTCCTGCTTTTAATTAATCCCGACGTTTTAGTGTTTATGGTATTCAAATTTGTAGATTCATCCTCAACTTGAATGAGTTCTTGCTTGAGAATTGGATTTTAAGTTCACAAAGTTGCTCATTAAAACTTGGTGAATGTTGGTCGCCTGGATGGCTCAGAGGGTTAAGCCTCTGCCTTCGGCTTAGGTCATGATCTCAAGGTCCTGGGATCAAGGCCCGCATTGGGCTCTCTGCTTGGCAGGGAGCCTGCTTCCTCCTTCTCTCTGCCTGCCTCTCTGCCTATTTGTGTTCTCTCTCTCTCTGTCAAATAAATAAATAAATTTTTTTAAAAAAGCAAAACAAAAACTTGGCGAATGTTTATTTTTTAAAAAGTTTTCAGACTTTTTAGATGTTTTATGTGAATATCTAGTAGAATTTTTAGTATATTTTATTTCCTTTGGTGTTTGCTAGTGTTTTCTCTTGTTTTATCTTTGGAAATTTTAAGAATTTTTATGGTATTCTGAAATTTTATTATAACCTACTGAATTTTTATAATATATTTGGATTTGCACTATTCTGCTCTTTTAATCTGAGTACAGCATCTTTCATCTCTGGGAAATTCTTCTTTTTCTTTTTTTTTTGTCACTGAGTATTCTGTTCTAAACGTTTTTCTTTCCCATGATGAAAATTCTGGGACTTCTCTACTATATGCATGTATTATCTTGTCGTTCATACTTTCCTCTTTTTGTTGCTTATGCTATAATGTATCAAAAATATGATAATCCTCTGCATAATTCCAGCCAGTAATTTATTTTTGACAGTTTACTGCTAGTTTTTTTTTTTAATTACAGTATAGTTAACATACAGTCTTACATTACTTTCAGGTGTGCAACATAGTGATTTGACAATTCTCTATGTTGCTCAGAGCTCATCATGGTTAAGTTAAGAAGCACTTTTCACAGGACAAGTGTGCTCTTATTCCCCTTAACCTATTTCATCAATTCCCCCTCACCTCCCCTCTGATAATGATCAGTTTATTCTCTGTGGTTAAAAGTCTGGTTTTTGGTTTGTCTCTTTTTCCTTTGATTTGTATATTAAGTTCCACATATGAGTGAAATCATATGGTATCTTTCTCTTATCTAACTTAGAATTTTACTCTCTAGCTTCATCATGTTGTTGCAAATGGCAGGATTTCATTCATTTTTATGGCTAAATAGTACTCCATTGTGTGTATGCACACACACACACACACACACATGCACACACACACACACACCACCTCTTCTTTATCCATTTATCTATCCATGGACACCAGGGCTGTTTCCATAATTTGGTTATTGTAGACAATACTACAACCAAACATAGTGGTACATATATCTTTCAGAATTAGTATTTTCATATTCTTTGGGTAAATACCTAGGAGTGCAATTACTGGATCATAAGGTAGTTCTATTTTTAATTTTTTGAGGAACCTCCATACTGTTTTCCAGAGTGGCTGTAGCAGTTTGCATTCCCACTGATAGTCCACAAGGGTTCATTTTGTTCCACATCCTTGCCAACACTGTTGTTTATTGTGTTTTTGAATTTAGCCATTCTGACAGGTGTGAGATTATACCTCTTTGTGGTTTTGATTTGCATTGCCCAGTGATGACTGATGTCAAGCATCTTCTCATGTGTCTGTTGGCCATCTGTATGTCCTCTTTGGAGAAATATTTATTCATGTCTTCTGCCCAGTATTTAATTGGATTATTTGGGGGGTTTTGGTGTTGAGTTGTGTGAGTTCATTATAAATTTTAGATAGTAACCCTTTATCAGATATGTCATTTGCAGATATCTTCTCCCAGTCAGTAGACTGTCTTTTAGTTTGATTGCTTCCTTTGCTGTGCAGAATGTAGTTCCAATAGTTGATTTTTGCTTTTATCTCCCTTGCCTCAGGAGACATGTCTAAAAAAAATGTTGCTTTGGTTGATGTCAGGGAAATTGTTGTTGTGCTCTATTCTAGGATTTTTATGGTTTCTTACATTTAGGTCTTTAATCTATTTTTAGTTTATTTTTATGTATGGTATTTCATTTGCTGCTTCTAATGAAATACAAAGGTTTCATGACTCCCACTCTATTGAACTTCTTTGAAACTGTTCTTGAGTAATCCCTTAGTGTTAAGAGATCATTGAGCTACAAATATTTTATTCTATATCATGTTTTGGCTGATGTCAAAGAGGTTACTGCCTGTGTTCTCCTCTAGGATTTTGATAGATTCCTTCCTCTTGCTTTGGTTGTGTCTCTGGCTCTTACATGCATGGAGAGAAATAACTTCTGAAATTTTAAGGCAATAGGTGATTTGCCCTGATATAGATAGTAAGGATCAGAAAAATACCACAATAACAACAAAAGTAAAAAGTACTATAGGACCAGAGTGGAAGTTTATAAAAGAGGGAATGAGATAAGACTTAAGTGTGTTTGGGTAAGTTCACAGCTTTAATGGCAGTCAGGAAAAATTCTCCATTATCAAGTTTAGAAGTTTGGACCAAGGTTTCTTCTTGGCCTTTTAATCTTATGGATTTTTAAAAATATGGCTTTAAAATTAGAGCTTGTGATTATTCCACAGGCACTAGTATTTTGAATAAGTTAATTGTATGTGGATGACCTTTGACAGCATCATCTAGGATGTTTTCCTGAACTGTCCCCAAGATTTTGTGATAGTTCACATAATCTGCATTTTAACAAGCTCCCTAGGTTATCCTTCTACTCACAAAAGTTTGAGTATTATAAATAAGAACATTCTCTGACATATTCGAAAACTTAATTATATTAGAAATTGTGATAATATGGCGAACAATCTTTTATTTTTCTGAGAAATGCTGTCAACAGGAACACTGATATTCATCCGGGGGAAAGTTAAAAATAAAAGTACAGTAAAGTACATATATATCATATGTTAGTAACTCTCCATTAACATGAAACAAATATGCCAGATGGTAAATGCCCTACTTACAAAACATCGGGAATTGACTGATCCCCAAGCAGAGATCCCTGGAAAGTAATTTGTGTCACTCAAGGCAACAAAACATATTGATAAATTGTGCTCAGTGTTCATGAAAGTGATTGGATTCAAACTGAGAAACTTGAACATGAGGCATTATGGAGCAGGGAACATTTAGTTGATTAAATAAAGTTCTCTCACAAATATTCCATACAAAAGAGCAAAAGTAAAAGTTGTGGTACTATGGCTTTCTTAATTGCTATACGATTAAGAAGTATTTAATCTTAACTTTTGGATGTATATCATATATATATGTATATACATATATATATATGAATTACTTTTTCAGCTACAATAAATAACTGCAGTGAGTGAGGAGATATATGCTCAGAATCTCCTGTACTTTTATTTATTTTTTTTTAAGATTTTATTTATTTGACAGAGAGAGAAAGAGAGATCACAGGTAGGCAGAGAGGCAGACAGAGAGAGGGGGAAAGCAGACTCCCTGCTGAGCAGAAAGCCTGATATAGGGCTCAGTCCCAGGACCCTGAGATCATGACCTGAGCTGAAGGCAGAGGCTTACCCCTCTGAGCTACCCAGGTGCCCCAAAATCTCCTGTACTTTTAGACATCCTCTGGCAGTAACATAACTTTTCTTAGAAAATGTATTACATCAGCTGGTGGCTCAGGCACCACCATTTAAATTATTTTAAATCTGAATGGTGATTGTGCATTGATTTTTAAAGATTAATTCTAAATTGTGGTCAAATTTTAAAGCTATGTGGTAATCATACCAGTAAAATGTGACATTAAACCAGAACTGATATTTATTAAGCACTGTCCTAGATATTAAACATAGATTTTCTCTCATTTCTCATTTACTCTGAATCAATTAGGAGTTATTTTTCAAATAAGTTTATAAAGACCTGAGGATGAGAAGGCTTAAATAATTCAAGCCAAAATTTGTCCGAGTAATTCCAAACCAAAGCTTTTTTTTTTTTTTTTTTAAAGATTTTATTTATTTGACAGAGAGAAACACAGCCAGAGAGGGAACACAAGCAAGGGGAGTGAGAGCAGGAGAAGCAGGCTTCCCGCCAGGCAGGAAGACCGATGTGGGACTCGATCCCGGGTCTCCAGGATCATGACCTGAGCCAAAGGCAGTCGCTTAACCAACTGAGCCACCCAGGCGCCTCCAAAGCTTTTTTTTTTTATACTAAATGTCATATATTGCTGATAAAAATTGTTTTATATTTCTTTATATGATATATACATTTGTATCTTCACACTTCTTTAATTTTAAACTTAATACTTTTGAGGGAGGTAGATATTTGGTAAACACAGAGCCATTCACATTATCCACAGGTAATCAGTTATAAATCTGATGTGTGTGTGTGTGTGTTGTATATATATTTTTTCTATGCCTGCCAGTATATCTGTGCTAGTACTGTGTATCTGTCATTTAACTAATCCTCTGTATTTATGTTTATTTTATTTTATTTTATTTTATTTTATTATTTTATTTTTTTATTTTATTTTTTTAAAGATTTTATTTATTTGACAGAGCAAAACACAGCCAGAGAGGGAACACAAGCAGGGGGAGTGAGAGAGGGAGAAGCAGGCTTCCCGCCCAGCAGGGAGCCCGATGCGGGGTTTGATCCTGGGTCTCCCGGATCATGACCTGAGCTGAAGGCAGTAGCTTAACCAACTGAGCCACCCAGGCGCCCCGTTTATTTTGTTTTTGTTGTTAAACATCCTCTCTTTTTTGGAAGCAGCACTGGTTCTTAGAGGATCTGCATGTTACTCATTTTAGAGAGTGTTTTTCATGAGATAACCAACCTCTTAAGTGGCTCTAGTACTCTAATAATAGTTGATTGATTCAGCGGTAGGAAGCTGACTTATGATGCTTTCTAGAATGTATTTAGATGGAATTCAGAAGAGAAGTTCACTGTATTAGATATTGTGAAATATAAGACTTAGAAACTGTCAATGACTATTTGTCCTACCATGTTGACAAAGACTGTATATAATAGAAAAGAAATCAGATCCATAATATAGGGTTTGATTATTACTAAAATTTATGCTATTTTAAAATTTTGCCTTTGCTTTGAATTTAATGTTGTATAGCTATAATTTCAATGTCATAAAATACCCATGGCTTTTGATATTATGGGGAAAATAACGTGAATGCATGAAGAATAAATAAATAAATAATTTATTTTAAAAATGTAAATTCCTAAAAATATGACCAGAAGTACAACAACTGATGGAATCTCTCAAAATATTAAGCATATCAAATTTTTTTTGATAAAGGAGGAGAAAGAAAGAAAGCATCCTTCCTTACCACACCATTCCTATTAATGGCAGAGCTTTTCCTACACCACATATCAGAAGTGACAGAAATGTAGAGCATACCTATTCCCAGAGAGGATGATTAAACTTCACCTTAAAAAGCTTTAAAATGGTTTTATTGATCTGACTCAACTCAATGGAGTAGAACATGAAGAAGTTTATTTGTATATAATTTCTACTTACATTATTTCTACCTTTCCTCTCACTTAATGATACGTAGGTGATTTTTGTAATTCTCTGGACCCTTTTACTTCATGAAAATTTGATTTAATTTATTTTTGAATTTGTTTTATTAATTTCATTAATACAGCTCTGTTTTCTAAGAATAAGTGCAGGTATTAGTTTATTAGACATTCTTTCAGATAATTTGCATGTATATACACACATTTATTTTATTTTGCCCATCTGTTCATACTACTACACTGTATACTTTGATTTTGACTTGGTTATATTTTTCAAAAAATCTTTACAGTAAATGAAAGAACTACTTCATTATTTTTCAAGGATGTAAATTATTCCATTAATGGATGTACCACAGTTATTTAGCTTTTTTAAAAAGGTTTTATTTATTAATTTGACAGAAACACATCTAGAGAGGGAACACAGCAGGGGGAGTGAGAGAGGGAGAAGCAAGCTTCCTGCCAAGCCGGGAGCCTGATGTGGGGCTGATGGCAGATGCTTAATGACTGAGCCACTCAAGCACCCTGTTTTTTATTTTTGAATATTTAGGTTGCTCCTAATATTTTACTGTTACATAATGCTACAAGGTGAAGTGATTAACTCTGTATATATCATTTTATACTTATTTTAATAAATGAATGGAATAATCTTTTAGAAGTAGAATTCTTAGGATATGCATTTTTATTTTGATAGATACTGCAAAATTTCATTTCATATAGATTACAGCCATTTGTAATTCATTAGAAATGACTAAAGTTGCTTTATGGGTTCTTCATATACTCATAAAGCTATTTATGAAACTTTGGGGTCTTTGCTAGTATAATAAGTAAAAATTGGTGTGCTGTATCATTTTTATTTGTTTATCAAACATATTTTTGTTTCCTATGTTTAGGGGCCATTAACATTTTTTAAAAATTTTTATTTATTTATTTTAAAAGGGAGAGGCAGGATGGTAGGAGGGGCAGAGAGAATTTCAAGCAGACTCTACACTGAGTGGAGCCTGACACAGGGGCCTGATCGCATAGCCATGAGATCATGACCTGGGCTGAAATCAAGAGTCAGATGGTTAACTGACTGAACTATCGAGGTGCCCCAGGATTTCTTTTTTCTGAATTTGTCCGCTTGTATTCTTTGTTTAATTTTTTTGTTTCTATTGGTCTTTTTCAGTGTCCTGTAGGGATTCAATGTTAAGAAATCAGCACTGTTTCTTGATACAAATTTTAAATATTATTTTTCTTTGGATTTTGCTTATAATATTTTTTCTATGTAGAAAACTTTTAACATTTGTCATTATTTTTTATTTTATTTTTTGATTTCAGAGGTTTTGTATTCTACTTAAAATACATAGTTTATGTGAAAAATATCTTTATGAGTTAGGAAGTAATAGTTTTTTAAAATCTAGATTCGTGCTTCTTTAAAAATTCAAAAATTTCCCATTTGTTTGATGTAGTAATATTTACATATACCAATATCACATATATTTCTAGGGTTTCAATTATTATTTATTGTATATTCAAGTGTCAGTACCCCAATTGTTTATATAGTGACATTTTGCAATATATTTTAATACAATATACAGTAGGGTAAATCACTGGTCATTTTGTTCAGGAATTCCTTGTTAGTTCTTTTTCATATTCTTTTTTTTAATTTTTTTTTTAAATTTTATTTATTTGACAGAGAGAAACACAGCCAGAGAGGGAACACAAGCAAGGGGAGTGAGAGAGGGAGAAGCAGGCTTCTTGCCGAGCAGGGAGCCCGATGTGGGACTTGATCCCTGGTCTCTGGGATCATGACCTGAGCCGAAGGCAGTCACTTAACCAACTGAGCCACTCAGGTGCCCCTCTTTTTCATATTCTATATGAACACTAGATTCATCTTTTTAGTTCCAAAAGAACCTATTTACATTTTTATTTAAATCACATTATAATTGTAATTTAGCTTCAGGAAATCTGCCCTATTTATAAAGCTCTGTCTCCTCTTGAAGCATATGTTTTCCTTTATTTTGTACAGTATAACATAGTGTATTCAAAGAGGCCATTGCATGTTATTTATCTAATGAGTATTTACTGTTTATATTAATATTTGCAAAACATCTCATCAAATGCATTTTTTTTCAGATTTTTATTTGTTTGACAGGGAGAAACACAGGTAGAGAGGGAACACAAGCATGGGGGAGTGAGAGAGGGAGAAGCAGGCTTCCTGCGAGCAGGGAGCCCAGTGTGGAGCTCAGTCCGGCCTGAGCTGAAGGCAGACACTTAAGGACTGAGCCACCCAGGCACCCCTCAAATGAACAACTTTACAAGTCAGATGAAAACTTTTTAGCGTCAGTTTCTTTGTTTAAAGATGTTTTAGTTATCAAAATGATGAGAATACACATAGGTAATCCTATTATATTCACAACTCAGGTACAACATGTATCTTTGAATTGCCCTTTAGAATATGAACATTTTTATATTCATGAAACTGGTAATTTAAACAAGAAAAATGCATGCCTCTGGTCCTTTAATATATTTATTAGATTATGTTTTTAGAAAATTGCCAAATCATCCTATGACAGCATGGAGATGTTTCTAAAAAGATATTATGTGATTCAAATTAATGATCATGATTTTCCACTGGAGGATCATGACTGAAAATTTATTATTTTATGTTAGTCTAAAATATTGAGAAATGGAGAAAGGAATTGTAGAAATTGTATTTATATTTTAACTTAAAAGACAGGTGTGTTTTTCTCTTAACAAAAAGCAACAAACTAAAAAGGTAGGGTTTATTTTTATGTCCTTCAAAACCAATTTTAAACATAAGCAGTACCTATGCGGGTATTACGCTGGAAATACTTAGGTTCTCAACTAGAACAATAGTATGTGTCATTTTTATATAAAACACTGGAATTGAATAAAGAAAATACTATTAGTATTTAATGAAGATAAATAAATAAAAACAGAGAAAATCTGCATACTATTTTTAAGTGAAAGGATATACATAAGCCATTAACCAAACATGTTAAATCTTGGCATAGTATTTACAGAGATCACGGATTATAATCTTGAAATTTGGTAATAGAGTGAGTATATAACATAGATGAAATAATTTAACAGAACTTAGAGTGACAGTTTCAAATAAGATTGTTAATAGGATGATTACTACGTTGACATAAGGTTATATATATAAAGTAAGGAAGAAATATTACTCATTTAAGATGAGAAAAAGAATACTGAAGAGTTAATATTTATTATGTATGAGAAATAAAGATAAATAATAGAGAAAGAAAACTAATGAATTAAATTTAACATGTCATTATTTTATACAGGTTTACAAAGTTCACATGAATACTTAATAGCAAAAAACCTCAAATTTTAATTTTATGCATTGATTTAAAAGATCGTTGAGGTAAACCTGTGAGTTTATGCTGTAAATAGTAGCAATGCAGTAAAACAATAGGCATGTAATCCAGAAAATTTAGAAACCAAGATATTTGTTTAATAAAGGATGCATTATTTAAATTTAATACTGTAAGATATGGTCTCTATTATATTCACAACATTGATAGACTAAGAGAAATTCAAACTATATGCACAATATTTTAGGATCAATACATCTTAAGCACATCAAATTCAACTTGGAATCACTCTTGGACACATGATGGAAATGCCCAATAAATTCTTTTAAATTAATTAGTTAGATAAAATATAGTATGCACTTAAGCAAAAGAAGTTTCTCAAATAATAAAAACTCATGAGGTTTGGAGAAAAAGAAAAATATTTAATTTTTACTTTTCACATTTATTTGGGTGTTATCACTAATGACATTAACAAAAGTTTACAACAAAACCAATCGCATTTCTATTTTGCTATTTTACTCTTTAACAGATTAAAGATGCTTTTAAGGTTATGTTTATTTTAATATTGAACATAGTTAATACTCAATACATAATTAAATATAAATCTGATCATATATAATTTAATGGTTAATATTTAAAACCCCTAATATTAGGCAAATTTGTTTCAATAAATGGAAGTAAGTAGCATGAGAAATATTAAAAAATGTGACACTGGAGTTAAACAAAAGGCAGTGATAAAACAGCAACCAAATTTGTTTGAGACTGTGATGGAGAAGATAATTCATTTACAACAGGAAAATCTCAAATCCAATTCCTATAAAAATTATTTCATAGCCATTATAGGTTGAAGCATCTTTTCAATTGATATTTGAACATGTAAAACAACATTGTAATAATTTGGGTTCATTTGTATTATACCAACCTTGAAAATATTGAAAAAGTAATATTCCAATATTGGAAAATATCGGAAAAGTAGAAAAGTAAGATACTATATCATTTAAGAATTATACTGAGGCAATGAACAAGAATGAGTTATTTATATTATGAGATTAAAATATTCTAATATCTTCTCTAAAAGTTTATTTATATGTGACATCTTTATAATTAATTGTATTCAAATTTAAATCTACTTTATAAAATGTTATTTTCATTTGTCTCACCATTCTATATTTTTCTGTCCTTCTAGTCGTCATTGAGATTAAACCATATTTATTGCTCTTTATTTTTCCATTTAATTATTACTTATTCACACTTACATACAATATTTACTAATTCTTTAGTATTATTCTATAGCATACAATCTTGATCTTTACCACTACTAACTAACTAAAGTGGGTAGAAACTCTGAACTTTATCTATGTCACCCTACCTTCTGGATACATCTATAATGTGTTTTCTTCTTTCTTTTAAACTTCGCAAGACATTATTACTTTTGCTTTATATAGGCAGTAGTTATGTAAATTGGTTATATATTTACATTTTTCATTGAGTAGTTCAAAAGCTTTTTGCATGAAGTCATTGTTTTCTCGTGTAGCAGTTGCGTTTATTGTAACTTTCTCAGCTTTGTATACTTGAAAATATTTGTTTTCCTGAATTCTTGGAGGATATTTTTATTGGATGTGGTATTTTGGCTTAATAGTTACCTTTTCTTTTCCCTTATGAAGATATAATTTACGTGTTTTCTAGCTCCTATTGTTTTAGTGAAGAAGGGAATTTGCTTTTCTTCCTTTGAGCTTGCTGTGCATATGTGTTTGCTTTTACCTTTTTGCTTTGTATTTTAGTAGTTTTGTTACTAAGTGTATAGGCATAGTTTTCTTTGTACCTTCCTTCTTCACATTCCTAGTTTAGCCAATTAGCATTAATGAAAGAGTACCTTTAATGGATTATAGTTTTGACTGTTTTGGATAGTAATATTCAGTCTTCATGAGGGTTTTATTCCTACTCCTAAGATGTGGACCTTTGTGGATCTCAGCTGTGGAGTGGATCAAGCCTCTCGTTACTCATGCTCTGAACTCTGGTGTTGTTCAACCCTTTATTCCTATAATGGTAATTTAACTCCTCAAACTCACAGCCACAAATTATGCGCTACAGATGCCTCAAAGACAGAAGTACAAAATTTTGAGGTTTACCTTTCCGATTGCTAAATTTGTCTCTTATTTTCTGTACAAAAATCATCATCATCATCATTATCATCATCGTCATCTTAGTACTAAAGTTTGTTTTGAAGAGGAAAGGGTTACCTGTGTTAAAGCTGCTGGAAGAATGATATCTTTGATATTCTTGTTTCTAATTACTTAAAATTGTAAGACACATCTCTCAATTTTTATATCTGTGAATGTTTCAACTTCCCTAGTATGTTGTCCTTAGCAATTAATTGTTGTAAAGATTGCCTCATTCAGTGGGTTCTGCAAAATGTAGTTCTCATGTATAATTAATCTAAAATGATCATTCGCTGTTGTGTTTCATGGACTCTCTATAATTCACATGAAATTGTGTGCAAAATTTTGTATGTATGCACAAATGTACATTACATTTTTGTGGAAAGGGATTATAGCATTCATTAAAGGTTTACTAGTGTCTGGATACAGAATAAACAGAAAATGTCCCAGGCATAATTTACCGTGTACTCTGTGAACTACAGGAAAGAGAGAATTGCCTTAAATATGGTTATTGCTGCTGTTGTTGTTGTTATTTGGGAGTAAAAAAGCACTTTAAATAGGCTCTAAACATAAAATACTCTCCTCCACTGTGTGATGCTAAGCTACACTTTGTGTTACAACAGAAAACCCCTTCCGCTGCAGATCAGGGAAAATTTCCATCTAATTCTTTCACACCCAGTTATGCATGGGTTGTATTTATAAATCATATTATTTATGTTTGTGATTCTTTCTTTCCATCTAACAAAATCCTACCCAACTCTAAAAATATTTGTATAGTGTGGCCCTGTCTCTGAGATTTAGCTTACTTAAGGCAGAATTAATTTTTGTGACTGTTTAAATATATAAGGACAAGGGCTATATCTTCTTCATACTTCCCCTCCCCAATCTGTCATAGTAGGCATGCAGAAAATGTCATTGGACTTGGTAAAATTTGTTCAGAATATTAAAGAAGATACATGGTCTTTGAATTTCATCATAGGAGACAAATATGGAAGATATTGCCAGAAGAAGTGAGGTTTATTTCTAATACATGGTGTAATTGTTTTGGTCAGCTCTGCTTCCAGGCTCATACTGGTACCCTCTCACTGACTTACTGAAAGTAGCATTAAAGAAAAAGTGTCGTATTAAATTAAGCAACAGTTCCATAATTCATGTTATTTATTTAATCAGTAAATATTTGTGGATTACATTTTAGGTACTACGCACTTTGCAGGCTCTAGGGATGTGGGGTAAGCGAAAGAGACAAGGGATCTGTATTCATGTTATGCATTCCTGTGTGGTGGACAAATGTAAAGAAACAAAGTGTTATCATATTCCCAAATTATGTCTAATCTCTGACCACCTCCCATTGTTATACAAATATTGTTTATTTTTCTCATTTTGAATGCTTCCCTCCCCATGTGGACTGTGCTTTTCCTTCAGAATCTGCACCACTCCCTTCCTCCAGTTTTAAGCAAAAATCCTTAGAAGAGTTGTCTTTACTTCTCAGTACTCTCTTTCCTGTGGTATCTTAAATCTTAACACTGTGCTTTAAGCCACCATCATCTCTCACTTGGAATAGTACAGTAGCCTTTAAATTCTTCCTGTTTCTGCCGGTGTCCCCTAAGGAGTATTTCAGCATAGTAGCCTGAGCAATACTATTAAAATATACATTAGCTTATGTCACTTCTCTGCTTAAAGCCCTTCTGTAGTCTTGTCAGAAACTGGAAGCAAGACTCAAAACAAATGCTGAATCTTCCCAATGCCCTGAGGGATTCTATGTGATCTGGCCCCAACTGCCTCTGACTTAATCTCCCCCCACATTTTATTTCAGTCTCTGCTTTCCCCTCAGCATGTCAGGCATTTATTTCGGGGACTCTGGACTATTTTTTTTTCTGTATAATATGGTCTTCCCTGTAGATGACTTCCTTAGGGCTTTTCTTAAATGTAACTTCATGGAGAGGTCTGTCCTAACAAGCGTACTTAAACTTGCAATACTTCTTACTCAGTTCTTTCATTGCCTCCTTGTTACCAACATACCTACTCACATCAGCATTTTTGCTGTTTATCAAACATGCCAGTAATATTCCTGAAGCAGTAATATTCACTGAGTATTCCATAAGTACAGAATGCCCTTTTCTTAGATGTACACATGGCTTATTCACTTCCTTTGTTCAAGTCTTTCTTCAAATACCATTTTCTTGATGAATCCTTTCCCAGCAATCATTTTTGAAATTGCTATCTCCTTTTCAAAATTGGTATTCTCTTTCCCAAAATATTATACTTAGTAGAAATTTTCAAGTATAAAATTTATTAATTTTTAAAAAGTTACCTTACCTATGCCTTCCCAATAAAAACATTAATTTTATGAGAGCTTGAAATGTCACTTTGATACATGAACACATAGAGGGAAATAAATAAATACTCATATATAGCATGACAAATAGTGTTTAATATCAGACAGTTGTAAATGCTATGGGGAATAATAAAGGTGGCCGAGTGAGAAAGTGTATGGAAAAGTGTGCCTATTTTATTCAGCGTTGTCATTGAAAGGATGAAGGGCAGATTGACATGTAGATGGAAAACTGAAGGGAGGGAGTAAGCTTGGAGAAAGAGTTCTAGGTGTAGGATATAGCCAGGGTAGATCCCCAAGGCATGAGAATCTTTAGCATATTATAGAAAATATAAGTAGATCAGTGTGTCTGGAATTGAATGAATACTGGGGAGAATAGTAGGAGGTAAAGCCAGAGGGAAAAATGGGGCCAGTTCTTGTAGGCTTTGAAGACATCGAGAAAAAACATGGTAGGGGAGGGTCATTGGAATTTTATTCTGAGTGATTGGATTGACATTATAGGTTTTGAGCAGAGGACTTAGATGACCTAATTTATCTTTTAAAGGATAATTCTGGCTTAAGGGGAAAGGATTGGCCTGTATAAAAAGGGAAACCAATGAAAAGGCTATAAAACAAATGAGGTTATTTGTAGTTTGGACCAGCATTGGAGGTGGTAGGTAGAAATTAGTCAGGTTACAGTTATGATTTCAAGATTGAGCCAGTGGTGTCCTTTAATTGATTAATTATGGGATACTAGAAAAAAAGAGGTAATCAAAGATGATTCCAAAGTTTTGACCTGAGTAATTGGAAGAAGAGTGTTGGGGCGCCTGGGTGACTCAGTTAGTTAAGTGACTCCCTTGGGCTCAGGTCATGGTCCCGGAGACCTGGGATCCAGTGCCGCATAGGGCTCCCTGCTCTGCGGGAAGCCTACTTCTTCCTCTCTCACTCCCCCTGCTTGTGTTCCCTCTCTGGCTGTGTTTCTCTCTGTCAAATAAATAAAATCTTAAAAAAAAAAAAAAAGAAGAAGAAGAAGAGTGTTGCCCTTTGTAGCTCCTTCCTGGGCTAAGAGGTTTGGGGTTTCTCCCCTGGTCCAGCCAGGGGAAAAAGGTGGGGTCGAGCAGGATGATGAGTGTCAGCGGCCAAAAACACACCCGAGCCGGGAGGTCTGTCGAAGCAGGATCTCTTGCTGTTTGCCAGCTCTCCTGCTCTCTCCTCTAAGGCTCTCTTGCTGCTTCCTCGCAGGCCCTCTGCATTTATCTCTCTGTCTCTCTCTGTCTCATGGCTTTTTTCTCTCTTGACTGTCAAGGGTCCCAGTATTTTATTATCCCCACATGAGGGAGTTGGGTGGTGCAGTTAAATCTTTAACTGCTTTTGCACCCACCCTAGAGACAGGATTAGTATTGTTACTGCAAGGTACAGAGTGATTGCTTTAACTCACAGAAGTTGAGACCATTGAGGCAGAGGGATCAAGGAATACAGAGATATGATTACCGGGAGGAGGATTAAATGGAACTATGTCTTGAATAAGCACACCAAGGACATATTGCCCTGACCCACAGGGTAAGTGGCTTTTTGGATTCTAGGTGGGGAAAGCCCCTCTGGGCTTTCATTCACATTCACAGGTACCTCCGCCAGAATTTCTGGTGGCTTGGGCACGGAGGGAAGGGCGGATCATACACCATTCCCAACAGCCCTTAATTGAGATTGACAGTACATGAACAAAAGAACCTTCAGAGGAGAAATGAAATTCTGTGTAGGACATGTTGAGTTGGAGATGTCACTTTAACATAGTCTCCAGTTAAGGAGAAGAGTCTAAGATAGTGAAGAATATTTGGAAAAACAGTTTTTATTGGATGCATTTCAATTTTAAAAGAGAGATGAAAAAAAAATAAAAGAGAGATGAAGAGGAGAAAGAAAAACAGTTAATTTAAGAAATAGATGAGGGGGCGCCTGGGTGGCTCAGTTGGTTAAGCTACTGCTTTCGGCTCAGGTCATGATCCCGGAGACCCGGGATCGAGTCCCACATCGGGCTCCCTGCTCGGCAGGAAACCTGCTTCTCCCTTTCTCAGTCCCTCTGCTTGTGTTCCCTCTCTGGCTGTGTTTCTCTCTGTCAAATAAATAAAATCTTTAAAAAAAAAAGAAATAGATGAGGGCACCTGGGTTAATCCTCTGCCTTCAGCTCAGGTCATGATCTCAGGATCACCGGATCTAGGCCCACATTGGGCTCTCTGCTCAGCAGGGAGCCTGCTTCCCCCTTTCTCTCTGACTACTTGTGCTCTCTCTCTCTCTGTCAAATAAATAAATAAAATCTTTAAATTCTAAAAAAAAAGAAAGAAAAAGAAAAAGTGAGTGCTCCAGTATCCCCAACAGTAATGATAGCTCAAGTGACATGAAGATGAAAACTGGATTCATTTTAGGAGTTTGGAGATTGCTGGAGACCAAGACTAAAACCTTTGCACTCAAAGAAAGTACAGCCTGCAGAGTTTCAGAGTGCCGTGTACCCATGGTGAAGGAGTCCTGTGTTTCCAATGAGGGATCAGGACTTGTAGCAGAACCTCTGTGTCTGTCCTAACCTCTGTCCACAGCTCTCCACAGGCTAACACAGCATACTTTATAACTCTGTTATGACCTTGCAGTTAAGGGATTTGATGATGATGATGATATTAAAATTTTCATGCTTTAGTTGAGAGAGTTTAACAGGAAATAGGAGGCTTTGACTCTATAATATTATATGGGTTTATGTAGTGAAAATTGAAAATACTTTTATGCATGTAGGCAAAGGTCCAACATTTTAAGGGTCCAGTCTCACTTCTTGGGTTGGTTTACTATTATCAATCTACTAAGGAAAAAGAAAAAAGAAAAATCCTAAGTATTTGAATCATTTAAGTCCTTTACCTTGGCTTGGTATTGTCAGAATTTATTGGGCCTGTCAGAAGAAATCATTTGATTCAGCTATACTAGGTCTGAAATGTCATAAATGCTTTCTACCCTAAGAAATTTAGTTAGACTATAATTTATTTCATAAATATGTCTTCTTGATTGTTTCACAATATTAATGGGAAGAAAAGTTAGGTATAGAACACAAAAAATCAACCACACTTACTTCTGTTGACATTATTGTTTGTCAGGCTTTAATTTGTGCTAAATTTTGGTGTACATTTTCATAGAATTAAGACAAATGTAAGCTATGAGAGCAGGAGCTTAATTTTAGCAATTTGGACTTCACATCATAAAATATGGTGTAATATCATTTTGTATCTCAGAAACTAATTAGAAATATAGTATTTTATCAATCATATCTTCTGCCATTTTGAGCTTCCTTTTAAATCAGAATTGTCTAAAATTAAGGTATCTTAAATATTTTAGATGAATGATCTATCCTCCTGGTAGAATTAATATAAAAATAAAAATGATTTGCAAAGGGAAAGGTTTAAAAAGTTTAATAACCTATATTTAAAATGTAGCAAGACTTTTAGTACTTTCATCAATTTTGGTATTAAAGTTTTCCTAGTCATTTCTCAGACTACACTTATGTGTTCTTTAGTAATGCCAACCTTTAAAATGTTGTTGGTGACCTTCCTGTAAGGGCAAATATGTATTTACTTACTTCTAGTTACCCAATGAAATGCACTGGCAACGTGTTAACAGTATGTTTTGAGAGTGATTTATTTTATAATTTAGCCTGTTGTCAGATATTTAAAATTCAGGATACCTTTTTAAAGGTCATATATAGCATACCCTGGCTTGTGAATCACTCATTCAAAGCATTGCAAAAAGCTACACTAAATAAAATTGATTTAAATGGTTTATAAGTAGTTAATTTTCATGAATAATTATTTTATTAATATAATGAGGTAGACTTTTTATAATTGTGATAAATTCAACTTCTTTTCTGTCTTCCTCCCAGTCAGGGAACCTTTTATTTGTATTTATTTTTTTCAGACAGGGGTGGGAGTTTGGGGTAGGGGAAAACGGGAGAGGGAGAGAGAGAATCTTAAGCAGGCTCTGGGCCAGAGTAGAGCCTGACCAGGACTTGATCTCATGACCCTGACATCACTACCTGAGCCAAAATCAAGAGTCCGTGCTAACTGACTGAGCCACCCCAAGTGCCCTCAGGTAACATTTTAGATACCATATTTTCATTTGAGCAAAGTAGATTAAATTAAAAAAAAAAAAAACATAGAAGTGGTTCTTGTTTTTGTTTCTATATTTCATATTTAATTCCAGAGACTAATACTATACAGAGGTCTGATATTTAAAGAGTAATATAGTATTTCAAAATAAGTGATGTTTTTATTTACCTAAATTGAAATTTAACTCATGTAGTTTTACCATTAATAAAAGTTATTAATAGCAGTTGTTATTAATACAAACTTGTTATTAATACTAGTTATTGTAATAAGGTCATTCAAAAACATGTTATCATTCAACTCCTTTTATCAAAATAAAAGAAAATAATTACATACATTAAGGCAAATTGAAAATAATAAATATATCAACTTACACATAATTAATATACTAATTAATAGGTACTCTATTTGCAAGATTATTTAAAATAAACTATAATATATAATCATATTAAATATTTAGGTATTTTTATGTACTATTCTAATAATAGGTAACACAGGTTTTCATTTAATGCTATATTATCATATTTATACTATTTTAATTACTTGAAGTTATATGATATTTTAGGAAAATCAAAACATTTACATTATTACACCATATGAGTAGGATCTATTCTTGTTTGTAAATAAAGTTTAAATTAAGTTATAAATGGTTTGTCTACCACTTATGGCAAATTAAGCCTATAAAAGTTCACCAGAGAATTTCAAATGCATTTTCTCTATATAGAGAATCAGATGAATAACTTCATTGTACTTTGGGTTATTAGTATTTTAGATACTCAAGTATTTGCCAGCACATTAACAAATCTAATCATTTGGCTGAATTGCTATGAAATGTGGGCCTGAACCTTCCCCTAGATTTGGACTTGTGTCTGGACCTATGTTTTGTTTTTCTTTTTTTTTTTTTTTCCTCTAGTGGATTGGCCATAGTAACTAGGATCCCATGAGTGCAGAGAAGAGAGGATGGGATAAAGGTGAGTTGGCAGCAATATTGCTCAAAAGTTGACAGTGCCTTTGACTTAGATATCTGATACCAAAACCTTAACCACTACTACACAAGGAGGATAATTGGCTGAGAAATTCTGTAACCATGGAAACTTGATGACAGCTAGAATGACTCAAGTACCCCTTAAAAAGGGGATAATTCTAAAGACAAATTTCTAAAGCCGATATAATTTTTAAGATTATTGGAACTCTAAGTGGTTTGAAATTGCCTTGGAGAAGGCTTGACTTCCAGTTTTTGTTCTGGTGGGACCCATGCCAAAGATCATGGTGACTTTTTGTTAACTGCCTGTGTCATTGTGAGTCATATGTGTTGATTGCTCTTATTTCTTCCAATCAAGGAAGACCTAGTTATACACTTGTTTTGAACAATTGAGATGAAAAAAAGATGAGGAGGGAAAGTGTAGGAAAGAGAACAAAATAAATTGAATAATTTATTTCTGGAAGTAATATTTTGGAAATGACTTATTTTAGAAGACTCCAAAGATGGTTTCTGACTACTTTAGGAATAATACAAATAGCTGTCAAGTTTTTTTGTTCTTCCTTCCTTCCTTTCTTCCTTCCTTCTTTCCTTCCTTCTTTCCTTCCTTTTGGTGATGAGAGTTTTTACCCCCAGTTTTATTGAGAAATAATTGACATACATCATTGTATAAATAGAAGGTGCACAGTATGATGACTTGATTTGTATATGATGTGAAATGGTTACCACAGTAGGCTCTGCTAACAGCCATCTTATATAGATAGAATAAAAAGAAAGGGAAGAAAAGAATAAAGGAAAGTTTTTCTTGTGATGAAAACTCTTAGGATTTACTCTCTTGTTATAGGTAACATACCAGGGTCTCTGCATGTTGTACATTACCATCCCTAATACTTATTTATCATATAACTAAAAGTTTGTACTTGTTCACCACCTCCTTTGAATTGTGCCTCCTTCCACCTGACCCTCACTTCTGGCAACCACAAATGTATCTTTTTCTACAGTTTTTGTTTTGTTTTGTTTTGCTACCACTAGTGAGGTATGTCATAGAGCAATTCAGGCATGCATAGTTTGTGATTTGGAAGGGATAATTCATTTTATGCAATAAAGGGACTGTCACATTAAAATTATTTCATCAGTTATTCATATAAAATGCTAAAATGTGAAATTTTGATTTAAACAGTTAAGATAAAAATGATGTACATATGCTTAGGAAGATTGGAAGTTTTTCATTTTGGAAACTTAACCTCCCGCTCCTTCCCACCATGTGCCAAAAGGTAGACTGACATATTCTTATAATAATTTCCTTTTTTTGTTGTGGTTACCAAGCTAAATATATTGGATGTTCTGCATAATGCATGAGGTAAAAAGTTATTCGAAAAGAAGAGCTCTCCAAATAGAGTCTTTGATAGAACATAAATAGATTGAAGACAACATTTTGTGGAACACTCCCTTCTTTTTTACTTCACTTAACCACTGTAGACATGGGATACTTGCATATCTAATAAGAGTTGAGTAACACTTGTTATGTGCTGATCCTAGCTATAGTTGAGAGTTTCCCTGTACTGAGCTCAGAAAATTTCTCCTCTTCTCTTTAAAGTTGTATCTAGAAATGTCACAGTATTGGAGTGTCTAAAGTTTCTGGTTGGGGCCAATAAAGAATGTGTGATGTCCTTCACTTTGCCTGGTAAATCAAAATGTTATTTGTCTCCTTCTCCTATAATCTACTCAAATTAATTTCCTTCACTCTTTCTTTCTGTCTCCCCCCATCCACCCCCCCTTAGATTGCTAGAAAGCTAGGTGTTATCTAGCTATATCTATATTTCACTGTGTATGTGTTTGTGTGTATGTACTTGTGTGTGTTAGCTACATATGTACATTTATTTTACTACATATTTTTCATGTGTGTACATATGCACACATGTATATGTATATAGAGAGAACTATGAATATATATATTATAACATATTATATATATAAAAAATATATAAGTTGTTGAGTGAAGGCAGGCCCTAGATATTTTCTTTGGTATCTTCAACCAAATTAGAGCTTTCCCAATGATTAGAGTATTATGTGAGAAGCCAGAATTATCTTTTTTCCTGTATAAGTAATAAGAATGGTTTGATAGGCAGCCCAGGCTCATGGACATTCATGGGAGGGGTTTGAAAATAAATGAATCCTTTCTATTTTATTGTGATTAGAGATGCTGTTGTGATCCTTGACTTTACCTGAATAAAAATAGCAGAATGTTTTTCTCCAGGAGTTCTACCCATCTTTAAGGTCACCATTGACTTTCTAATGCTATTTGTGCTATTTTTATGACAGTTGCTCATCTGAAATGGAGCTGCAGATTCCTTCCTTCCAGTGATTACTAGGTTCTTCTTCTGTGAAAGTATGAAAGGAGAGGACAAAACATATATATTCCACTGGATAATCATTGGGTGATTGTGTCAGCAGGGTGATTAGGATCCTTTCTGTGAAGGGTACTGATTGTGGTACTCAACATATTCCTCACCCCTTTTGTGCTGTCCCTTGTAGGAGCAGGGTTGGGAAATATGGAGTACTGGAAGCTATATTTCCTCAACTTTCTTGTGAGTAACATTGTTGGTTTGAGTTTAACAATGAGGGGTACTTCTAAAGAGATTTGGTAGACAAAAGAGAGATGAGTCTTTTTGTGGTAGCAGCTGTAAAAAGGTATGGGCTTTGCCAAATGGAAGACTTTTTCCCTTGACTTTTAGATATCCTCTTGTGAATCATCCATTTCAAGACTTGAAACAGCTAAGATGAGCAGAATCTTTGGGCACCATCTTAGATATAGTCACTTTGGTTTTGCAGGCAGCTGAGGTCATTAGTAGTAGACTCTTAATGCTCCAGCTTTTCCTCACCATTATTCCCACAACCTTCCAGTTGCTATAAATATCTCTAAATCCGTGATTAAACCTCATTCTGGTATTTAAAAAAAAACAAAACTTGAGAGGTGTAGTGGGGTAGATGGTAGTCCTCCCATCCCCAAATTCCTTTAATTTCCAGAACCTCAGAGTGAGACCTGAGGTGGATAGAGGGTTTTGCTTTGTAAAGATGTAATTAGCTAAGATGAGGTCATGCTGGAATAGGTGGCCCTTTATTCCATTATGACTAATGTCTATATAAAAAGAAAGGGGACACAGAAGCAGATGGCACACAGAGAAAATGCTATGTGAGGAGAAAAGACAGATGACAGATAGATAGCCATAACTCTAAGCCAGAGATCACCAAGGGCTGGTGGGCCCCACCAGAAACTAGTAGACTCAAGGAAGAATTCTACCCAGTCTCAGAGAGAGCATGGTCCTGTTTACTTGATTTCCGACATCTATCCTACAGAACTGTGTGAGAATAAATGTGTTTTTTTTTTTAAGCCACTAAGTTCATAGTACTTTATTATAGCAGCCCTAGGAAAATAATACAAGCAGTTTCTGTTTTCCTGAATAAAGGCTGACCGTTGTAATTTATATGTACATAAAATCTTTAAGGAAACCAGCTTCCCAGGAAATAGGAACCCAAAACAGATTGCTTGGAACAATCTTGCCTAAACCTTAAGAGTGTATATGTGTTTTTAGAAGACTGAATCAGTGGAAATCTTAAGTGCCATAAAATAGTCTATTTTAAGTTTTCATATTTTTTTTTGTGGAAGGTGCCATCCTAAACACTTTGAAAGTTTGCTGATCAGTTCTTGTGATTCAGAAAACTTTGGGCAGGGTTACCATTCTGTTAACAGAAGAGGGGACAGGAAGTAATGTGATGTCTGTGGGGCAAACTGAGATAGCTGAATTTACCCTGGGAAGGTAAGGTTAGTGCTGCAAGGAAAAGGAAATGAAAATTGGGGAAAAAACAAAACAAAACAAAAACCTCTTATTAATGGCCTGGCCGAAGAACATTTGTATGAAGTGGTTTACAGTAGACTAAATACATATGATCATGCTTATTTGCCACTTACTAAGGCTGATATTCATTTTGTCAATTAGTCTATTTAACCTCATAACAATTTTATGAAGTAGGTACTTGGATTATCTCTATTTCAGAGGAGAAAACTGGTTGAAAAGGGATTAGATTAACCTCCAAATGACACTCATTGATACAAAGCTGATATATCTCAAAGGGTTTTGATTACCAATCTGTCTTGTTCATTGCTCTCACCTGGAATGGCAGTGTCAGAGTTGGGGTTTAAAACTAGATGCACTGGGTCAGAATTCTGGCTCCCTGAACCATCCTGGTCAGGATTAATATAGCCTGGAGGCTTTAGCTAGCTATTCTCAACCACAATTAATTTTGTTCTTAAAGTTCCTTTGCCAAATTATTTCTGATTTTCTATATTCCGGACTCTCCTTCCTTGTTAGGTGCCAGCTGCAATTGCAGTATTGACCTCTAATGACATTTAGATTATTTGATCCCACATAAAGAAGTCTCCTCTTCATGATGAGAATAGGCCATTACTAGTTTCTTACCATTTGTTAAGAAAAAAGCTTAGAATATAAATGTTTAGAGTGTGTTATCTCACCAATTATAATAATAATAAATGAAAAAGATGAAGCAAATAAGTTAGATTCACAGATACCCAGCGTCTGTTTTGTATTTCAGATCTCTCAATTGAAAGACCGTAAAGCTCTGAGGAGCTAAAAAATAAAAAATATCTTTAAAATGTTAGATTCCAAGCTCCCAGAAATACATTGACATTGCTAACTTGTCACAGGACAAATGCAGAAAACCAATTTTTTTTCCAATGACAGAAATTCTATTAATAAATAGGGATAAATCATATTGTCAAGGAAATATTCTTAGTAAAAATGTGTTTCTTTTCTCCCTTCTGGGAGCTGGGCCTGGGAATGCTGCTATGTACCTGAGATGAATGAATACCTTTTCTTCTTGTTCAAATATAATTTCCATATTATCTATAGTGTTTTTTATTCATAGTATAAATATTAGTGGTAGTGTTGTGAGGTAAAATTAAATCACGATTACTAATATAATGAAATACAGAGAAAAGCTAGAAGAGTCAAGTTTAGAGTTTGAAAAATCAATAAGCTTCTCAGTATCTAGCAAATCCAGGGAGGATAATGGTTGGGAGAACCACAAGAAAACTAGATTGTATAAAGATTTAGCCTTATTTATAAGGTAAAAATGTTGGAAAAGCAGTATCAAGCATAATACCTATATATAGTTGTGGCAGAAAAATACACTATTTTCTTAGTTCAAAATGCTGTACCAGAATAGCATAGAGTGGGTTTAGAAATAACAGAAGTTTATTGCTCACAGATCCAGAGGCCAGTAGTCTGAGATCAGAGTGCTAGCATGGTCAAGTTCTGGTGGACCCTCTACTGGGCTGTAAAGTGCTGACTTCTCATTGTATCTTCACAGGCAGAGAGCAGGGAGGGAAAGCAAGCTCTCCTGTGACTCTTCTGAGGGCACTGATCCCATTCGTCGGCATTCATTCTGTGACCTCATCTCATGCTAATTACCTCTCACAAGCTCCACCTCCTGATACTGTCACATGGGTATGTTGGGGTTTCAAAGTACAAGTTTTGGAGGGTACCCTTAACTATATTCTCCAATCCTATGATTTTGATTTTTTAAAACATTGTATAATAAGTGAACACTTTATTAGATTCAGGACTGTCCTCTGAATTTAAGAAATTAAAATTTTAGAGATCATTCTTTATCAAAATTTTTTTAAGTCAGGAAGGCTTTGGAGTTGTGGTTAGTCCTTCTGAGGAGCAAAGAATGACAGCCATATTGATTGCTACCATATAAAACTTGGAGAATTTATGGTGAAAAAACTTATGAACCAATCTGGAAAATGAGAGTTCTTGATTCTGATGTAAGTAATGAAATGAAAATGGAAACTGAAGGTTAAATAGCTTTTCTAAAGATCAAGCAGCATGAAGTAGCAGAACAAAAACCAGATAGGGGCTCTTAACGTATCACCGATGTTCTGTAAAAGCAGTGGGTAAGGAAGTAACTCATCCTACTTGGAGAAATGATACTGTACGTAGAGGGAAATCTCCCAATATTAACATTTAATACCAGCTTGGTTATACATTTTTTAAATTACTAACTTAAAACCAAGTAATACAATTTCCTTGAATTTAGTGTTTTCAAAATAAACAAAGATCATACCAAAGTTGTCAACTGTTTATCAATGTACTATACATTCATTATGAAATTGTTTAAAAATATTTAAAGCTATTTAATAAAACATCGAATTCTTTGTGAATTGGTGCTTAAGCAGCAATTAGTCTTCTGAAATATGTATGGAGAATAGCAATATATATTAGAAAGAAAGATAAAATAGAAAAAATAAAACTTAGAAAGAAATTGAAATTTAGGATTTGATGCTTTTTAGAATGATAAAAGAAACAAGTTTTAAAGTTAAATGTATCATCAGGCAACAAGTATGGAAAATTACCACCTCCTCTGCTTGCAAGGATCTCAAGGCCAAGTGCATGTTCAGTCATCAAGAATAAGAGAGCTGGGGCGCCTGGGTGGCTCAGTTGGTTGAGCGACTGCCTTCAGCTCAGGTCATGATCCTGGAGACGCGGAATCAAGCCCTACATCAGGCTCCCTGCTTGGCGGGAAGCCTGCTTCTCCCTCTCTCACTCCCCCTGCTTGTGTTCCCTCTCTAGCTGTGTTTCTCTCTGTCAAATAAATAAATAAAATCTTTAAATAAATAATAAAAAAAAAAGAGTAAGAGAGCTGACCTTAAAATTGATTTACAGGGAAGTCTTTATTTCTTTTTTCTTTTTTCTTTTTTTTTTTTTTTTTTAAGATTTTATTTATTTATTTGACAGAGAGAGAGATCACAAGTAGGCAGAGAGTCAGACAGAGAGAAAGGAGAAAGCAGGCTCCCTGCAGAGCAGAGAGCCCAAATCGGGCCTCCATCCCAGGACCCTAAAACCATGACCGGAGCCAAAGGCAGAGGCTTTAACCCACTAGGCCACCCAGGCGCCCAAGTCTTCATTTCTTTACAGAATTTTATGAGTGCTTATATAGCTTTCATACATTAGGCAACAAAATGGCAATGATAGAATTGCTCTTTAACAAAAATGTATTTTTGGGGTGCCTGGGTGGCTCAGTTGGTTAAGCGACTGCCTTCGGCTCAGGTCATGATCCCGGAGAGCCGGGATCGAGCCCCACATCGGGCTCCCTGCTCGGCGGGAAGCCTGCTTCTCCCTCTCTCACTCCCTTGTGTGTTCCCTCTCTAGCTGTGTTTCTCTCTGTCAAATAAATAAAATCTTAAAAAAAAAAATGTATTTTTACTCACTCAAAACAAAAATGAGTTCAGACATAGAGCTATAGAATTCAAAAAGGAAATAAAGATAAAAGGATTCTGGAAGTGAGTGGAATACAGTACATATATTTAAAAATGTACATATGATAATTAAAGGAGATATGTGGCAATAAAATGTCTCCAAAAATATTAAGAATAAATGGTTTCAATTTGGAAAATTTGTATTTAATTTAAATTAAATATAAACATAAGCAATTTATGGGTTTTTTTTTTAAGATTTTATTTATTTATTTGACAGAGAGAGAGATCATAAGTAGGCAGAGAGGTAGGCAGAGAGAGAGGGGGAAGCAGGCTCCCTGCCGAGCAGAGAGCCCGACGTGGGCCTTGATCCCAGGACCCTGAGATCATGACCTGACCTGAAGGCAGAGGCTTTAACCCACTGAGCCACCCAGGTGCCCTGTGGGTTTTTTTTTTTAAAAGATTTATTTATTTGAGAGAGAGAGAAGGGGGAGAAAGGGGCACAAGAATGGGAAAGAGAGAATCCCAAGCAGACCCTCTGCTGAGTACAGAGCAGGTGGGTCTCAATCTTATGAGAACATGACCTGAGCTGAAATTAAGAGTCAGATGCTTACCTGAGCTGCCTAGGCATCCCTAATTTGTGTTTTTGTTTTTGTTTTTTTTAAGGAAAATATTATGTTCTACAGTAGTATATATTACATTGGAGACAAAAGCATATAAAATTTCCATTTTCTGTCTCTTTGAAAAGAAAGGAGGTGTTGTCAAGAATGTACTAGTTGAAATGCAAATCAAAACTCTCGTGAAATATCATCTTACACTTGTCAGAATGGCTAAAATGAAAAAAAGACAAGAAATGACAAGTGTTGGTGGAGATGCAGGGAAAATGCAACCCTCATGTGCAGTGTTGGTGGAACTGCAAATTGGGGCAACCGCTGTGGAAAACAGTATGGAGGTTCCTCAAAAAGTCAAAAATAGAATTATTGTATGATCCAGTTATTCTACTATTTAGTGGGTATTTACCAATAGAAAATGAAAATACCAATTCAAAAAGATGTATGCACCGCTGTGTTTATTGCAACATTATTTAAAAATGCACCACTGTGTTTTTACAACACTTTTACAAAAGCAACCCAGTGTCCATCAGTAGGTGAATGGATAAAGAAGTGATGATACACATACACACACACACACACACACACACATATGTATGTAGTGGAATATTACTAAGCTAAAAAGGATGCAACCTTACCATTTGCAAAACTTGGAGGATATAATGCTAAGTGAAATATATCAGTCAGTGAAAGACAAATACCATATGTTTTAACTCATATGTGGAATTTAAGAAATAAAACAAGGAAAAAAGAGAAAAAAGACCAGATTGTTAAGTGCAGAAAAAAACTGGTGGCTACAGGAGGGGAGGTAGGGGGAGAGTTATGGGAAATAGAAAAGGGGGTTAAGAGTGCACTATGAAATAATCCAATACGTAAATAGATGTAATATATTCATATAGTTGAATATTATACAGTACTGAGAATGAACTATGGGTATAATGAGAAATCTCTCAAACATAATTTTGCATGGAAAAGGACATAAAAATATAGGTTACATGTTTTCATTAATGTGAGATATAAGTAATATATGTTTGTAATGTTAGAGGTTATGACAGTAATGTCCTTGGAGTAGACTGTTGCTGAGAGGGTACACCAGGGGGGGTCTTTGCTGTGTTGTTTATATTTTATTCATTGTAGTTTAGCATTTTCATAATATATTCTTTTTTTTTTTTAAAGCATTTTCAGGCCCAGTCTTTGAAGACTTGAATTTAGTTGAAAATAGCAATAAAGATTCATGTTGCAGGATGCCTGGGTGGCTCAGTGGTTAAGCGACTGCCTTCAGCTCAGATCATGATCCCTGAGCCCTGCATCAGGCTCCCTGCTCCGCAGGAAGCCTGCATTTCCCTCTCCCACTCCCGCTGCTTATGTTCCCTCTCTGGCTGTGTTTCTCTCTGTCAAATAAACAAAATGTTAAAAAAAAAAAGATAAGATTCAGATGTTGCAATTCTCTCATTATTGTAGTACTTATACAGAATCATTAAATAAAAACCGCATCAATCCCAACACTGTTTTATCCAAAAAAAAATAAGTTGGGAAAAGTTCTTGATGGATTTCAAAACCTCTAGACATAGCAGTATTGTTTAAATCAATTACAGAATTTATTGATCTTCCAAATTCAATTCCTTAGTACATGGTTTGTGGAAATAAGGAGGTAACTTATCATCAGACAAAAATAATCTTAGCATGAAAATGCTGGGATCCACTATGTTTTTAGATGGACAAGCCAATATCTACACATCATAATGACATTTTCAGTTTCTTCCGTACTTATTTTCCATGCCAATGGCATGCCATAAAATGTAAAGTATATAAATAGAATAATTATAATTATCTTCAGTTTTTGTTCTCCTTTATCTTAGATATGGTAAAAAGAGAAATAATTGTGTATTTTAAAATTAATTCTTATGCAATGTACATGTGAAAACTAGAAAATATTCCTGAAGAGGCTGCCTAACTATTTGAACATTCATAAGTAGAGAAAAATGGAGTGTTTACAAGATTTAGTTCTAGAAATGAAGGGGGAAATATTTCTCTGTAGCATCAGTACATGCAGTTTTTAAGTAATATTTTAAGGAAATTATATAAAACAAAAAATCAAATTATAGGCTAGAAAAATCCAACTGAAAATAGTTAGAACAAACTTAATATAACTCCTGATAATAAATTCTAGTGTTAGCTCAATAGTAATCTAAAATCAAATGCTTCATTTAGCAAAATATTAAAGCGAAGTCACTTAAATATGTAACTTGGTCTGGCAGCAAACATGTAACACTAACTTAACTAAACTAGAAATATATAGTTTGGGGCGCCTAGGTGGCTCAGTCATTAAGCATCTGCCTTCGGCTCAGGTTGTGATCCCAGAGTCCCGGGATCAAGCCCCATATCGGGCTCCCTGCTCTGCAGAAAGCCTGCTTCTCCCTCTCTCATCTCCCCTGCTTGTGTACCTTCTCTAGCTGTGTTTTAAAGATGATTGTAAATTTGTGGTACTAATATTGCACATCAACCTCAATTAATTTGTTTGTATTTGGTTGTAATTTGGTTCTTAGTTTCTTTTGGAAAATAATTGTATCTGTTGGTTACGATTAAAACAGATTTAGTTATCTCCTATACGGCCTTGTTTACAGTTTATAATGAACAAGAATTACAGAACAGATTTTGTTATCATTACAAACATTTATCCAACAAATATTTATGTGTAAGCCTACACACAGGCGTAGAAATTTCATAAGACTTCTTCTACAAAGCCTGATTAGATCCCAGTTTGCTGTTCCTTAAGATACTTCAGTCACTGAGCTGTGGAAAGGTTCACTGTAGATTCGTTTTTAGAGGCAAGTATTGCATATTCCTGTGGTCGCATGAGGTGATAGGAAATTCTCCATACCAATAATTGGACTACAGGTCATTTAGGGATTAAGCGCAGGTGCCTTTTTAAAGATCAAGGTTACACATATCGTTGTATATCTACAGTGTCTAAAATATTTTAGTCAATTCCCATAATTTGAATACTTTAATTTTGCTAATGGGAACTCATAACTAATGTTTATAATGATTAGTAATCAACCATTAATTTCACCAATGAAGACCTCTCTGAGACCCTCACCATACTGCTAATAGCAGCATTTCTTGTCTTGATCAGAGGTAAAAGTAGCTGAAATATTTGTACGAATCTGGAATTTGGGCATTCTGATAAAATGATAGTTGATTTTCCTTGGAGTACATCCCTAGCCAATCTGAATTATCATTTATTTAAAAAGCCTACAAACATGCACAAACATATGCATCACATATGCATGTGGATGTACCACTCTGATGTCTGTGGAAACTCAGAGTTATTTTATTGAAAAACTGCTAAGTGTAAAAATATGAGAAAGTCTGGAGGGATGATAGACACTATTGAATTGCTTAAACACTTGTTTAAGGTAAGGTGACAGGGAGGGGCAGGTGGCTATAGCCTGCAGAAGAGGGAAGTTGGAGGTAGTTCTGAGAGTAACAGGAACTCTTTAAGTTCTGACCTTGCTGGTATCCACTTGTGTAGCTTCAGTACAGTAAGGCCACGCCACTTTCTAGAGTCAGCAGCACCTCATACCGAACTTACAAGGAAGTCCCGTTGTTGAGGAATTGTTGCTGGACTAAAATGAGTGGGTCACCCTGTACTTCTGCCTTCTCAGGGTGTAAAAGTGCCATTCTGACTACAGGAAATGCCTGGCCAGGTGGCAGCAAACAGGAATGATCCAAGTGCCTTTGTTTGGAATTCTGGTTTTAACTCCGACATGTAAAGAGCTTGTCACTCTTATCCTTCCAAAAAGAAAATTCTAAGAAAACTGAAAATATATTACTTTTCCTGGGCTCATCTACAATGAGATACCACTACAGAAATATTAGAATTGGAAAATCCATAGACTTGCCAGTATCGATTGCTAGTTTGCACGCAAAACAATAGAAACTCTTCTTCATGGCTGATGGGAAGGAAAATGGTTTTGTAAGCCTGTTTTAGTACATTCTTACAGAGTTAAACAGAATTTTATCATATGATCCAGTAATAATAGCTGTACTGATTTTCACCCAATGATAAGTAAATTGATGTTTATGCAAAAGCATGTATGTGAATGTTCATTGCAGCTTTATTTCTAATCACCAAAAGCTGGAAAGAAATAAGATGTCTTTTAATAGATGAATTGATTGACAACCTAAGACATTATGATACATTTCAGTACTATTCAGTAATAGGAAAAAATAAAAGCTGTCAAGTTCTGGTTGAATCTTAAATGCATATTGTTAAGTGAAAGAAACTATTCTCAAAAGGGTACATACTGTATGATTCCATTTCTGTAACATTCTGAAGAAGGCAAAACTCCCGAGATGTTAAACTAAAGACCAGTGGTTATGAGAGCTTTGGGAAGGGTGATTTCAACAGGAAAAGCACAGAATATTTTTAGATTAGAGGGCTATTCTGTATGATACTACAATGGAGGATCAAGGACCTATTCATTTGTCAAAACTCACAGAACCAAGAGTGAACCTTAATTTATGCAAATTTAATTATGTAGAAGATTGGGGGAATGCCAGGATGGGATGCAGATTTTGAAAAGATATTCTAATGGCAGTACAAATACATGATAGAACCACACTACAGGGTACTAATCTAAATAACTTTGGAAATGAATGGAGTCTATAAGACTAACAGCAAAAGGAACTGTTCCTGAGTACTATGTTCTGCTTGATAAGGTATTTTCCACAGGAATATGGATTAACAGTACTGCAATTGTTTTAAATGCATGGGTTTACAGCTCTGGAATTGAGCAATTAAGCAAATACATGCCAAATGGTGGGAGTCAGGCTTTTTAGTATTAGAATGGGATGTTAGAGATAAGCAAGAAGTTGAAGTTAGATTGTCATTGTCTGTGGGGCAATGGATCGGATTTTGAAACAAAAGTATAAACTCATGTTTACTTTAATATGGATACAGATGGTTGCATATAGAAATATGTATGTATAAAAAAGAAATATATATCTATAAATGTATATCTATACTCTGAGTAGTGTACACATTTATACTTCATTGCTCTGTCAGCAGAGAGCCTTAGAAGCAAGGACATTCCAGAGCAACAAGCAATCCTTGCAGCCCCAATTTAGTTTTAATAACATTCTCCAATAAAAAGAACTAGGGATCCTTGGAAAAAATCAATGATTGTAAGGCTGGTCAAAGAATATAGAAGATAAACCTGGAACTTCTTGTAGTGCTAGAAGTAAGAATGTACTCAAGGAAGTTAAACAAACAAATGGTTTTACTACAGTAGTAGTATGTGAAAGGAACATAAAGCTAACTGAAAGAGCTCAAGACACATGAAATAAAGGCTGGAACAACTTAAGCAAGAACTTACATAAAGTAGTAGTATATTTTAGCCCAATATAAAAAAAAATCCATGCTGACATAACAGTATAACTGGATCATATATAAATAAGGAGGAAGAGACATATGTCCTATGTAAAAGAATTCCAAATAATTTATGTAGATACTCTGGTCTTACAGAAGTTGGGTGTGGTTCCTTACTCCTTAAGTGTGGGCTGTGAATTTCTTCCAAAGAGTATAATATGGAAAGGGGGGAAAAATACTTATAAATACTTATAAATACTCTTTCAGCCAGATGATTAACACCAACAGTGATAGCTCATGTGGATGGTATGTAACATTGATATGATATATCAAGAATTGTACTATGTGGTGTTCCTTCAAAAAAATCCCTAAATGTAACCATGTAAAAAGCTGCAGACCAGGTACCAAGTGAGGGACATTCTAGAAAATATTTCACCTGTACTCAACAATCATCATATCCAAGCGAAGCTATGGAGACATGATAACTAAATGTCATGGAGTGTCTTGAATGGAATCCTGAAATAGAAAAAGGATATTTGGTGAAACTAATGAAATCTGAAAAAACACATAAATTTTAACTAATTATAATGTATGGACATTGGTTTATACATTGTAACAAGTATACCATACTAATGTAAGATACTAATCAATAATAGCAGAAACTGGGTGGTAGATTTATGGGAGACCTGCATTATGTCCACAACTTTTTTTGGTAAATCTGAAACTATTCGAAAATAAAAAGGTTATTTAAAATAATTAAAAAGCGATAACCAAAAACTAGTGTGGTGTATGGGGATCTCTACTTTTCACCTCTTCCTCAGTTCCGTAAACTCATCGAGGTTGCCACAATTGGTATCTGCCATTTGGCCTTTGGCCTCTCCTTTAGACATATTAATAATAACTACAGCTAAGATTTCTATAGTCCTTGCTGTGTGCTAGACATAACTGAGATACACAAATGCAAAGACGTAAACTCACATGTACATGTGTATGTGTGGTGTGTATGCATGCAGGTGTATGTGTGTGTGTGTGTGTGTAGATTTATATTTAGTGTGCAATTTATTACAGACACATGAAATAATTTGACCTTTTAACAACTGAAGTTTTTTATTACTATTCCCAATTTACAAGTTATAAATTTAAAAAAATACTAGAAATAAATTTTTCCAAGAAGAATTGGAATTTGCTTACTTATATCTTCAAACTTCCTAAATCTTAACAGAGACATTAATAAAATCTATGAATACTTTGTGATAATTCACATTTAATCCCCATGAAACCTAATGAGTACTAATATTTTTCCTTTTTACTGAAGCATAAAGAGCTTTAAGTTAATTTCCTACATACCACAGTGGTAAGTCTTACCAGCAGTGTGCTTTGAATAAAAAGGATCTGATTGCATATTAATGTGCTTACCCACTTTTCTGTCATGACTCCCAAATTCCATGTTGAAAAATTTCATGAAATAAAAGAAGAGGAGAGAAAAATAAATCACACTCCTATATATGGTATATGAAATTTAAGACTATAGAAGGCCAAAGAAAATAATTTAAAATTTTCTAAGAGTTCAGAAGGTCATTCTAAGAATCATACTGGTATGAAATTTCTTAACAGCAACATTGGATGAAAGAGAACAGTTTTTTGGTAGAGAGAGAGAGAGAGAGAGAGAGAGAGAGAGAGTATTTACTCAAATTTTCCTTTAAATATGAGGAACTAATAAAATACCATCAGATATATAACTCATCTTGGTTGTGCCATAGAAAATCCATGTTGAAAATATTTTGGAGAGAAGATATTTATATTGAGAGAAAGAAATTAAGGAAATTCTTGAAGAGTTATAGAAAATATAAAATATTTTGGCATTTAATAGTTTCTTAAACCAGTGTATTATTTTCAAGGAATCTTTAAGGAATTATTTTCAAAGAATATATAATATTATTCCAGACCATGTTTCATTTGTATGCTAAATGAGAAAATAACAGTAGTATAAAATACTACTTTTTGAAAGTATATATATGTATGTGTATACATAAAATATTATTATGTTAGCCGTTAGTGTAAATTAACATAAATGATTGTCTTGTAGTGGAATTCCATAGGTACAAATTTAGAATGCATAACTATTAATCTAATGGAGAAAACTGGATCTTCTCATTTTAAAGCCGGAAAGTTGGAAGGGAGATAACAAAAACAAATATTGCAAAAGGAAAATATAAAATCACGTAATAGAACATTTTAACAGTCATCTGTTAACATATTTGTTAATATGTTAATTTGTTAATAGGTTAACATGTATATTAAAATATGACACAACTGTTTAAACTCACAAACTAAAATCCAAAGATTTCTCAGATTGGATAAAGTAAGATTTAGACAGTATATTACCTAAAATTGATAATAAACATACACTTAAACACGCATACACACAAAGGGTGAGAGATGAGAAATGCTTAAGAAAAATGCAAAAGATTTTAGTGATCCAAATGTCACCTTATTTACTGGTAAAATTAACAACGGAACAAGGATGTACATCAATCACAAATATTTGTGAACCTAACAGACCCATAAAATACGTTAAGTAAAGCTGGAAACACTAGAGGGAGTTAAATCAGTTTTAAAAAAATGTATTTGGGATATGTACTATTTTAAGAGACCTTTATACATGAAGCCTTAACAAATTAGCAGAAGTATCAAGTATTTAAGTAACAGTTCATGTGCACACATAATGTATAAAACAGGCCACAGGACAGTATTAAAAAATGAATATATAAATAGCATAATAGGCCAAAAAAATGGTTAAAAAGGTCAATGGCATTTATTCCTTCTGTATTCTCTGGGAAAAAAGCAACAAATTAGAAATGGATCTCAAATAGATAGATGCAATGTGATTGGAAACTAACATACTGTTAAATAATTCTTGGGTCACAAAATAAAGAATCTAAATCAGATGTAAAAGGAAGCACACACAGAAATATTTAGGCTGCTAAAGTGCCAAAATATATGTAAGGGGCAATTTAAATAAAAGTTAATAATGTATTAGACTATTAAAGTATTCATTATAATCATTATATAGTTACTTAAAAATATTTTAAGCATATTAAACAGGGGAAGAGTATAAAAAGGTTTGTAGGAGATTTTCACAGACAACCTATGAAGAGGCATTGTCATTTGTATTCTAAAATAACATTTAATAGGACAAAAATTTTAAAAAGCTTAACTTTTTATAGTATAAATTACATACACATTTGCATTTCAAGGATACATCATGAGATTAACAATTGTTGGGCAATTTTATAGGTATATTTAAAAATATAGGGATACCTGGCTGTCTCAGTTGGTTAAGTGGCTGCCTTCAGCTTGGGTCATGATCCCAGGGTCCTGGGATGGAGCCCCACACTCTCTGCCTGCTGCTCCACCTGCTTGGGTTTGCTTTCTCCCCTCTCTCTCTGTGTCAAATAAGTAAAATCTTAAAAAAATAAAAAAACAAATAAAAATATAGGATGATGATGATTTTCCAAATAATTCATGCAAAATAAAAAGAGGTTATTTTCATTAATTTTCAGAATATTTAATTTGGACTATTTTGACATTTTTGTAATCATTTTTTCAATTATATGAATTCATATTTCCTTTGAATTTCCTAGAATTTCAAAGAATTATGGTGCTTGTTCTTTAATCAAGCACATTTCTACATTGCAATTCTTTCAGCTATGTTTCTTTCTTTATGTTTTCCGGTGCTCCGACTCTTACAAAGTCCTTTCTGAAAGATAAGAACTCCCTACCAATTGGCTTCATGGGGTGCTGAACAAGAACTGAGGAACAATCTTTTCTTTTATACTTGCTGAAAAGTCTACAGGAGTAAAATAGGAAATTGAGGATATCAGACACTCTTATGTCTTATTTATACTTAAGTCTTTCTTTCTTATTTGAAGATATATATTTGTGTTAGACTTTTTTCAGTTATGCTTGACTGTGTTCAAATATTTGTTCCAGACCAGTTTATCTTTGCTGAAATCTTATATATAGACATAAAATGATGAAAGTTTCTCATAATTCCTACCCTCTCTCTTTTTACTGTTATGTCAATTCTAAAACAGGGAAGAGAAACTCTAGCTCATTTTGACTGAATAGTGAAAATGACAGATGGAGGTGCAGAAGAGTGAGTGTTCTACACTCCTAAGGCTGTTGATTCTACCAGGAGTGAAGAGGTAAGAGCAGCACAATTAGTCAGGTGGGGAGAAAATTATACTCCTGCTGGAAATAGGAAGGGACTTGTTAGAATCTTTGCTTGACAAGATTAATCTGTCTGGTGTAAAAACTTCCAATTAGCATTCAGTATTATTCCCACTACTGGGCTCATTCAGAATTTACAATGGAAAATCACACAAAAAAATTTATCAGGGAACAAAGACATTTTTCATGCAGGAATGAGAGTTTAACTATGGCCATGGGAATAGAAGCTGAGGTGACAGTCTCGTATGTGCATGGATATTTTCGGGGATATCAAGGTAAAAACAGAAGTAAGAAAGACCAAATGGAAATATGGCAGCTTCATTTGATTTGGAATATAAATTTGTATCATCCGAATATTAAAATTGCCACTAAGGAACCTCTAAAAAAATGTAAATTTTGATATCAACCATATATATCCACCAGGTATTGGAAAATACAATAAAAGTCCATAGAATTCATTAGGGAGTTCATAACAATTCTATATTCATTGATTAATTATTCTAGATCTTGTATGTTTGAGACAATGTTTCTCAATTTGTATGTGTTTTATGGAGAACTAACTTGTAAGATGTTACATAGACAGTGGGAAAAGAAAGCATCTGTGGTTAAATAAATTTACAGTGCATCTGATTCAGTAAATACGTCTGATTAACCAAATAAGTTAAAAAAAGTATTGTAGTATTTCCTTGAGCCTTGAGTATCCAATTCATTCATTCAATAACTAATGATTGTGATTTCATGCCAAGAAATTATTCATGGCCCCCATTAGCACTTGTGCCTCGGGATATACTTTGACAGTTGGGAACTTCATTCTCTTTCTCATTTCTCTGAGTACACTCTCTTACTTATTTAAAAAGAAGCGGCTTTCTAAAAAAAAAAAAAAAAAAAAAAAAAAGATTTGTTTTTTTTGTTGTGATTAATGATCTACACCTAAATGTTTTGGGTTATACTGTTGTCTTTCTAGTTGTTAAGTCAGCAAAAAAGGCTCTTTCGACCTGTCTAATAGACATCTGCCATATTCTTAATCTCATACTTTTTTTTAAATGTCCTCAAAACATTTTCATGTACGTATCTTTTACATGATTCTCTCAGTGGTTATGGCTCCTCCCGGTACAACAGGAGCTGGAATTTCTGAAATGTTTTATATGTATTCCTTTTCAGTAGGGTTTTATAGGTATTCCATCAATGATTTGGAAGGCAGAAGAGATTTATCAGGACGCAAATTAGGGCAACTTCCTGGGCCTTGGCAGGCAGTTTGTGAGGTTTGTTATAGGCTTCAAAGAATCTTCCAGAAAATCATCCATTGTGGTGTTCCAGGCACCATGATTCCTATACCCAGACTTACTGAGTTTTTTTTTTTAAAGGATTCTCAATGTTTGAGTCCTGTATCCTATTTCTTCCTACTCAGAGAACCTCCAGCTTCTTCTCCTTCTCCTTCTTCTTCTTCTTTGTCTTTTTTCAACATCTTCTTTGTCTTTGTTAACTTTCTTAAAGGAACCATGGTGATTTCAGAAACCCATCTAGATTTTGCTTGATTGCTCAGTAGATTTTGGGAGTTTGCCAACCACATCTTCCTTGCAACTTTTATTCCTGTGTTTAATCTAGTCAAGAAGTCAATATTACACCCTAACTATGTTTTTGGTTATATTCCAGGCACCCAGAATAATCAATAAATATAAAAATGATACCTCTGCCTTTTTGGAGTTTATGAAGTAGGAAAAAAGAGAATTGATATATGTTATTAAATTATTGCTGAAAAAGGACAAGTAAAGCAAGATGTGCAAGAGTGGAAGCACTGAGGGCATGTGGTACTTGGTATTAAATGGTGTGACTAGAATAGGCTTCACTGGAAAGTGTTAATAGAGCAAATAATTAAACAAGGTGAAGAAGCCAGTTGTAAAATCTGCTGAGTATTTCGGGTGGAGCAAGGTCACTAGTGCAAAGGCCCTAAGGCTGGAGCATGGCTGGTGTATGGGGAATATCAAGGAGTCAGAGGTGTCTGGAGTGGAATAAGCAAG
Organism: Spilogale gracilis; assembly: GCA_004023965.1. Classification (NCBI taxonomy): domain Eukaryota; kingdom Metazoa; phylum Chordata; class Mammalia; order Carnivora; family Mephitidae; genus Spilogale; species Spilogale gracilis. The sequence goes on from PITA01006215.1 coordinate 40,862, forward strand.
GCAGACAGTAGTTCAAGAAAAAATAAAGGTAGGTAAATAGAAAACTAGGTCATGAAGGGCTTCATAAACCATTGTAAGGCTATCAGTTTTTACTTCTATTTAAATGGGGAGCTCCTCCTGCCTCCCCAGAAGAGATAAATTGTCAGTGAGCAGGCATAGAATTAAGATGAATTAGTCTGTTATAGGAATCCAGCCAGGAGATAATGGCAGTGAGACCATGGTGATGGCAGTGTAAGATTTGAGAGACTGCAATTCTAAATATAATTGGAAAATTTGATCCATGAGTTTTCCTAAAAGAACAGACATAGGGTGAGAAAGAAAAGACATTAAGGGTACAGCCAAGATCCTTCGCCTGAATGTCTGGAACGATGAGTTGCCATAAACTGGGATAAAAATTGAGGGTACAGAAATTGTCAAATGGAAAAAGGATTGTATGGATGTTAGAGTGAGATTTGGGGAGGAGTAGCAGGTTTACAAATATAAACGTGTTAGCTTCTTGGATATTTTTTCCTCCGATTTTCCTCCTGTTTTGTTGCTGGCCCTTATTATTTGTCTATGGAAGCACTTCTTTCATCATATACTCCTCGAACTGCAGCTTTCCATTTTTGAACCTTTTTGTAACTCCTCATTTTAAGATTTAGGAGCACTTAATGTCAATTACCTCCAGCTTTTATCTCATCCCAAATCTTAGGCCAGTCTTTCCCTATGTTTCTAACATGCAGAATATTCCTCTCTTAACAGTTTTCCTGTATGCCTTCTTAAAGTCAATTTCCATAAATTATCTTTATGGATAAATGAATATATTTATG